>DWON01001599.1:0-23715 GCA_018251015.1 Phocides pigmalion okeechobee
ACCATCTTAGTCCTCAAGAGTAGGAACGCATCCGCGTCCATCCTTAAATAGAACTTGTGTTCTATTTGAGATTGGACCTGGTTGTCCATGAGCTGCAGTGACAACTTAACACCAGGTGGGCTGCATGCCCGTTTCTTACTCTTTCACAATAAAAAGAAAAAACTAAACATCGCAGTTTAGTTCTACTAGTTAAAAAACACAAACTGTAAGTAAACAGCTTACTGACCACTAAATCCCAAGAAGATGACAAGTGCCACGAACAAACTGTATACAAAAAAGATCTCGTATACAGGTGTTGAATATTGTTGTCCAGCTGTCAAGTCCCAGATGTGGCATTCGTGGACCATGAACCTACGGATACAAATATTTGTCAAAAGTTGAAAAAAAAAGTTACTGCAACTACTATGAAAGAAAAAATACTTTTAATACAATGACACCAAAAAAACTACAAAAACATTACATTTCTTATGATCAATTCCAGCGGTGAATCTACAATAGTTTTCGTTCAATAAAAACCTGAATTTGTTGGCAAATCTGAGAGTTGTTTATATATAATCTATCTATTGGTAGATAAGTTATTGGACGTATACATATTATATTTTATATGTCATAAAAGCAAAACATTTGATCATCATCATCGAGGACGTCCTAGCTTCTTTGGGTGGAGGAATATGGGCACTGAAGAAAACCCCTCTTTCTTTGGGTCATATCTCAGAATTGCTGTCTGGCTTAGCTCTCATTCACTATTAGTGAGGGGAGAGAATGAAAGTCGATTGAGGAAATGATACCATCGCCTTTATAATCCGCACTGTTACGCGGCTCAACCAGTTTATGGGTTTCGACTGAAATGTTGCTAGGCACACTTTCAAGCGAGGATCATCTTAGTCTTCAGGACTAGTAATACGATTACGCATTCGTTTGCAGAAGTGTTACTCGGTACACTTTTAATCAACACGATCATCAAATCTTAGAACTAGTTACCAACTAAGTACAACCTCAAATAAGATTTTAGTTGTGTTTTTTGTTGGATGTAAATACGGCCAAGCTCTATTGACTATTTAAAGTCAGGTAATTTGATGCTTTTTTACGCTCTATTTTATGTTGGATGTAAGTCTCATCGATCATTTAACATCGAGAAATTCGCATGCTTATTTGAATATTCATTTAAAGTTAAATATAGAAAAAGTGCCTTCTGGGTGTGTCGGTGAAAAGAAAGAAATATATATTGAGAATAATCGTGGAAGCTGGAAAAATTCCAGCGGTAGCTCCAACTATCGTCGCCCAAACTGTCTCCAGAAATTTGGACTTTTTTATAGTATCCTCAACCAGTTCTTGATATTCTTCCGGAAAATTGTTATATGCGGCGTAATCTTCGCTAATTCCGTCGAAGATTTGTCGAAGCTCTTTCTTGTAAACGATGGTTAAGAAAGACTGCGAAATGAATGAAAATGCTTATTTTACTTATATTTTGTAAGACGCCATGAAATATCACACAAAACCGTCAGGAAAATAACGTTCAAGTTCAACTTTCTATACAGTAAATCATCAATCTTTACAAATAAGATAAATGTAACTTATCGCTGCCTGCATATAGAAGATATATGATAAAGACTATTATAGTTTAGGTAATACTTTATTTTCTATTCTTGCTATAATACTTTAAATAGTGAAGAACCCAAAGCAATATTTTTTACAATTTTTGTCTGTTTGTCTCTGCGTTTGTAATCTCAGAATCGGCTTAACCAATATCAATGCGGTTCAATAATCTATTACAGTAAGCTTCACTTAACGTTTAGTGTTCGTTTCGT
Source organism: Phocides pigmalion okeechobee (assembly GCA_018251015.1). Taxonomy (NCBI): domain Eukaryota; kingdom Metazoa; phylum Arthropoda; class Insecta; order Lepidoptera; family Hesperiidae; genus Phocides; species Phocides pigmalion. The sequence continues at coordinate 1,809 of DWON01001599.1, forward strand.
TTGAATTCCATAATTAAAAAGGTATGCCATACTCAATTTTGCGGGTTTGGGCACATGATAACTTTTTGTTGTTTGAAAATCTGGATAAAACCGCCAATTGAAGCCCATGTAATTAAATTAAATTTAAATAAAATAAAAAATTTATTTAATTAAAACGGATACACATTATTGTCCTCAAGAGTAGGAACGCATCCGTGTCCATCCTTAAATAGAACTTCTATTTGAGATTGGACATGGTTGTCCATGGGCTGCAGTGACCACTTAACATAAGGTGGCCTGCACGCCCGTTTCTTACTCTTTCACAATTAAAAAAAATGTAAACGAAATCGAGGGCAGCAACTAGTCTTTGTAATGTAGTGCTACACATAAATATATTAATGTTTTCTAAGTATCTAACATAATTTGGGTTATTTTCAAAATATATATTCATGTTGATCATAAATTCATATCTTCATTAATTTGAAATTAAAAATAATGTAATAATAAAAATAATGGATATAATAGGGTTTGGCTATTCAATGTCTGAAGAAAATTCGCTAAGAGACAATTTTACTAATAAAGATTTTAACTTTTACTTTGCGAGGACCTTGCTTACCTTAATATTCGAAAACAAAAGGGCCACGAAGATAATCATTTGCCTCACCATATTCTCCATATCATTATTTTGTAAACGAATAGTCATATCGTTAATAAATATCACAAAAATAGGCAGACAAAGTAGATATATAACACCTGCAATCATACAGTTTGTCAGAAGACAAGCAAATAAATACATATATATGTATAATGGGGTTAGGAATCTCGTTTATCGATTTCGGACGTATCAGCGCAAACCCTATTGCTGCCTCATAATATCACTGTAAGAAGATTCTAAGTTCTCTTCTTGAAGGATTTATGCTAAATGAGGTAGCAGATGATGTTACTGCAAGCTCGTTTGCTACTTTTTTCAATATATTGAAACATTGGAAAAAAGAGCAAGGAAATCTCCGTCAAAGTCGACAACGCTGGCGACTCTTCTAGTAGCGCAAATGTCATAAGCGATTGTGATTGATGTTCATTCTGTAGGCCCTTTCTCCTTTTCGTAAGCCTAATTTATTTAAAATAAAATAACTATTTACATTCATAGCCTTCCTAGGATTCTCTGTATCATGGACACAATGTCCCTTAAATGTCCCTTACTTCATTGAATTGAGCCTAGTCTTTTAGCCTAGGAATAATAGGTATAGTAGTTGTTTAATTCTTTCCTTGCTGTGTACAAAATTACTATGTATGGCGCGGCGCAACGCGCTTGCGGCTTGTACACACCTGTGTTGTACGTATAAATCTGTAACGACTACGGGCAAACAAAAGTGTTGTGTTTACGTCGGTGCTACAAGACTGGAGGCGGACATTAAGTCTGTGTATTCGTAGATGATACACAGGTGGTAAAAATACAATATTTCAATGAAATATTGACACATCTTCAGTCTACAGAATTAAGCTCCAGTTTAGTGCCGCCTCCCGTAACGCTGGCCCGATCTAATATATGAGCCCTGCTGTCAGTGTTAAGAGTCTATTGTAATCTCGATTGCATGGTCGTATCATCAAATGGTATGAATATGTAATCTTACAGACAGCTTTTCGTCTCATTTTATCGGTTCTAGGATTAGGATACATGATGCCGACAGCCAAAAGAAATGTGAAGATCTTGTACGTCTCCTCCATGCTTTTGAATTTCTTTCTATTTGTCTCTGTAACCGTTACATGATCATGAAAAAATGTTATTATGAAAATCATTGTAATAAACATCATATCAATAAAGTGTATACGTGATTTTTTTCATTTTGTTTCAAATTTTAATAACAAATATTTTCAGTATATGATTTCAAACTAATATCATCGTGGAATTTATACAATTTACCTATTAAACGGGTACTCGCCATTAAAGATTTTTAATTGCCGATATTTCGAATCAGTGGCGGGACTCGTGGTCACGGCGAAACTATTTAGTTTAAATAAATTCCAGGACGATATTAATTTAAAACCATAAATATTTACAATTCCCGAATTAATCATAAACAGACTTAATGCGACTGTAGTTAATAAGCAAAGCGAAAAAAAACATCAAGAAATTACTAAAACTTCATACTATATAGCTAAAAAGATTTTTTCTAAAGGAACGGAAAAAAATATACAGGGAGATAAAGAGGGAAAGAAAGAAGCAATCATCTACAACCACAGCAAAAAACACTTTAAATAAAGAACATTTTAGGCAAGCGCATGCTCAAAATTAATTGAATATTTGTTATGAATCTATTTTATAGTTTTGTCAATGCATTTATGTACTCAATTGAAATAATTCAATATAATGTATCATGTACTTACGAAAAAGCGTTACTTCAGCTTGGCTTCGACGAAACCGAAACCCAAACATCTTTAACTAATGGTTTTTACGTAACAAATGACGCTTTACAGAAACTAAGTGAATAATAATATAATGCTCGCATTGATTCAACCTCTTTTATTAGCCTGTCAACAGTATGTGACAGAGATTGAAATTACAGGGAATATTTCGTAGGAAATTTATATTATGAAATAATCAGATACAATGTTCATAATTGAATAGCGTGTCTCAAGGGTAACCAAGTCACACGGGCTAATAATTCTAAGTTCAATCCTGACAGATATTTAAGTGAATAATTTGGTTTTTTTAATTAACCTAATATAAAAACAGTCAAGCTATCTGATGGAAAGCAGTCACCGTCGCACATTTGCAGCAACATAGTACATAGTAAAATGAATCTGCAAATTTTCAGGGTTTAAGTTTAGTGGAATCAGTTGGGTTGATCGCGATCTCGTAGAGTCAATAGATAAACCAATTATTTTAAAGGACGCGCTAAAATCACAAACACAACGTTGCGCTACGCAGTCGTGGGTACAAATGAGATTGTCGCTTCAGTGGCGCCAGCGGAGACGCCCGTAAACTCATTTCCGGCGTTGCACCACTTCCCCCCAATAATTATAGGAAATTGACGCGAACGTCAACAGCGCTCCTTCTCGGATCTAATTTGTGTGAATAAATTTAATCATTTCTATAATTATTTATCAGGCTAGTAAGATATCAAACATCTTCGTGTCCATAATTTATATTATTGTTCTATTATGGGGTTACTACCTGAATTTGTTCAGACAAGAGACAGAACTTTCGTCGTTTCGTCCAGCCTATGTGTGAATTTAGTTTGTTCGGATTTGACACTACATTTACAGTGATAGAGGATAACGCACTACATGCGGTCCTCCCAAAACATTATTTGTGACTAAAAATAATAAAACGTCCAAATTTTTAAATTACACAGCTTTTAGAAAATATTTTCAACATTCTGAACGGTAATCTTTATACAGGATTGGTCAAACTTACAACGTATATACTTACAACAAACACTTTCTGTATTCGTAACATTAATCCTTCACCTTGGGAATCTATGTATGTATATATGGTAGATTTTATGTCATAAAGTATATAAATGACTATTCGGAACGCATTCTAGTTTATAATTTACGCACGAGTGCATTTCCAACATTACAAACCTTTGTAATTCTTGGCCATTCTCTATTATAATATAAATGTGTTATACATATAAATCTTCCTCGTACATCACTCTTTCTATTTCTAAACTGCATTTAAATTTATTGCGTAGCTTGAAAAATCTAAGCATACAGACTCCGGAAACATTTTGTTTATACTATGTCGATGTTTGTTTGACCGAGTATCTAGAATAAAGCCTGCAAAATGTCGACCATGCCTAACACTGTCACCTATGGCACCATTTTTCGAAGTAAAAATGGAACACACAAAATGACGATATAATTGTCTCCTTTTCTTAACATTAACTGCGGAAATAACATTTGTGTTTTGCTTTGCATAACGCGCATGTAGCCTCCATACAACTGTGCTAATAAAAACCTGTACAAGCTTACGGATGAAATCAAGTGCTGTGTTTCCGTAGGTGCTAAAAGACTGCGGACGAACACAAAAGCTGTGTATTTGGAGACGCTATATGAATGCTGCCAACAACAGGTGTGTTAATTGTCGCAGAATCTTCAGACTAGAAAAAACCTCTTCACTCTAGTGCCGCCGCTCGCGACACAGACTATGATAAATGAGCGGAACAATTAAAGTGTTAATAAAATTCGTTAAAGCTATGTAAAATGAGATCGTAAAGTGGAATTTATTTCATTTTTACAAGCAAAGCCAATAAAAATTAGTTTGGTGCCTATTTGCTAATTAATGTCGTTTTTTCTTTTCTCGAGAACGGTTCGTTTTCAGAAACCTGACCTCTAAATTAACTTTGTGAAGAGCCTAAATGAATTAAATAATTTGAAATAAAACTAAGCGATTCCTCTCACAAATTTTAATGTCCTTGAATTTTACGAAGTAATTAAGTTTGCATCTTTGAGGAAAATGGCTATAGGTAAACAGTAAAATACAATTTATTTCACAAAAATGTATAAATATTGTCGTCAAATTTACCATGCTACAGTCGACTTTTGACAACACCTTTGAGAAAATCGCAAAAAATTTTTCGACACGAAGGTTTCTTGATGACATTTTTGTTTACATTTAAAGAAGTTTTTATTAACTAAATAATGACAGATAACAAAAGATAGATTTTACCACTAAATCTTTACACATATTATAGTATACTATATTTTGCATCTATCTATTTTAGCTTTCGCCGTGCACTCTACGCAACTGGCAAAAGCTCATTAAGAAGGACTCGCTATAGATCCGTAACAAAATGAATTATTAAAATAACTACGTAATAACTTAATTAAAGACTTGAAGGTTATAAAATATTTACAAATTAATTATTTATTTCTAATAACAAATTAGTTCTAGAAATAAGACGTGTATGTTTTTCTATAGCAACCTGAGAGAACTGGGTTATCATTGCTTCTTACACGTATAACATCATTTGACTCCTGTATCTACAAGTTCAATGTGTATTTAGCTAATGGATTGACCTGTCTACCAAAGCTCTTAAACCAGGTCACAACAAGTGTGATGATGAAAAAATAACTGCTCTATTAGAAGTGAGTTATAACCAATTTATAACTCGTAATTCTTTATTTAACCAAACATCATTTGTTTTCTTTTTTTAAACTGTTCAAAGAAGATGTAGAAGAATTGGTACTATCTTCTCCCCGCTGATTAATCTGGCTCCCGATGTCCACTAACCTGTACCTCTTCTTCTTTTCCACTTCTTTGTCCACTCTGTCGCATATGTCTATCACTCTATTTCTCAGCTCAAGTGGTATGTCTTTTACTATTACTTCACGAAGCAACGCATTTCTAATGGAACTATTCACTTTTTCCCTCTCCCTTTTTCTATTTGTCCTTCTCTTGAAGCAATTTTTGACACCTTTCCACATGTCATTAACATTTCCATCAAACCATTGTAGGAACAGCCAAACCGCTGTATTAACGCAACAAATTAGGAGAAACAAGGCAGTGCATACACTGATAATAGACGTGGCAATCGTCACTACTGCAGACTTAAAACATTCTCCATAATCTAATTCCACACCTTTTGCTATAGGATATAGTTTGCCGTATACCAAATCACGTAACAAATTTAAGTTTTGTGAAATTGTTGAACAATAAGACTTAACTTCGACTTTCATATTAAATGCTGAAGCAGGAGGTACAGTCACTGTGCCTAATCCAGTACTAATTGCATAAATATCTTTGACTGTCAGCGGCAAATCCAGATTACGGCAAGTATTACCATCAGGTACATATACATAGTCAGGCAATTCTTTGTCCAAATTTGTCGCACAAGTTGGCACCTCTACGCATTTATTTAAATTATGATCAAAAACAGGTCTCTTATCTAAATATTTCATGCTACACTCAACTGGTTCACATTTATTCAATGAATCTTCGTCAAGTGTAGTACAAAAACTGACTTTCTTACCACCGACATATTGTTCCATTAACGCCTTAGAGTTCTTCATAGAAGTTCTAGTGTCAAATGGTATTAATACCTCTGTTTTATTCTTAGTTTCGTCACAATCATAATTAATTTTTACTTTACAATAACCATTCAAATCATGCTGTTGTAACATTGGAGTTACATACAACAATGTTTTTCGATCTTTTGGCTTTACTATAAACATATTTTCACCAAAAGGTATCATAATATCACAATAATCTATTCTCAAATCAGTCAAACAGCATTTTTTATGTCGAACATATAAATTACAATAGCTTTGACGATCTTCATTAGTCACGTCTATGTAAAATCTGATTCCTATTGAATTTTCCTCAAGTGGTAAAATTCCTTTATCTACAATTGATATTGAAGCTAAAACTTTATACATAAATACTAAGTTCATAAAGATACAACTTGATTGAACAGACATAGCATTATTAAAAGATTTGTATACGTAATACAACTCTACATAAAGGTTATAAATTGACATGTTCAATGACATGTATTTTATTTACATCGTAACAATTTTTTTTTTAAATAAAGGACAACAATATTATTTGATTTTCATTACAAAATATCAAATACACTGATTTTAATATAATTACGCCAAATATTTTGAAGCCTATTTTGATTATTATTTTATATTGTGGTACTTATAATTCATCTCTATTTTGTATAAAGTCCTCTTTGATAAAGTCCGCAGCCCGTTCTGCAATCATCATAACCGGTGCATTGGTGTTCACACTAGTAATAGTTGGCATAATACTTGCATCTACAACTCTTAAGCCTTTTACACCAATAACGTTTAGTCTACTATCGACGACTGCCGAGGGATCACCTAATTTTCCCATTTTTGCCGTCCCAACTGGATGATAAACGTTATATGTAACTGATCTAGCCATACATTCCCAATACTCATCGCTCATAAATACAGTGTCGTCACAGCCTTCGAAATGTATCCTTTTTAATTCTCCATTAACATTTTTTAATACTGTAGTGTTTACGATTTCTGTTACTCGTTTCAAACTTTTTACGAATATTTGCATGTCCCTGTTATCATTGAAGTATTTAGAATAAATCATAGGAAAGTCAGAAGGATTATTAGATCGCAATTTTATATTTCCTCTAGAAAATGGTCTACATAAAGAGACGAAAAATATGATCATTTCTTTCTGAGTATTCATATCTGAAAATTGTTTGCAAATATCATCCTTAAACGACATAATTTTTGTGCACATTGAATACACATACGAAGTGTTTGGTACAAAATAGTTGTGATCAATCTGTACATCTGGAAGTTTTTTGCCTCCTGGAACTGACAGGAAAGCATTTATGTTAGGTTGGTCGTAATTTGTAGAGTGTGGGCCGGTTTGATCCAACAAGTACTGAGCTGCAGCTTTATGCCAATATATGTCATCTTTTGGTTTTTCTCCCGTATCTAAAGTTATGGGTACGGGAATTCTAACGTGATCTTGCAAATTTTCTCCTACTGGCAAATCTTTTATTACCTCAATGTTTAATTCTTCTAGATGTTCCTTGGGCCCGATACCAGACAACATTAATAATATTGGCGTATTAACTGCACCTGCACTGATAATTATTTGTTTTCTTGAATGGTATTGTCGTGTGTTTCCATCAGCAGATCTTACCATAACACCTTTAGCTTTAAGTCCTTTTTCATTAAAATTGATTTTAGTTACAAAACTGTGTTTTAAAACATATAGATTGTTACGTTCTTTAGCACTATTTAGAAAAGCTGTCGCTGTACTAACCCGCCTTCCTTTGTAAATTCCTCCAACAATATTTCCAACTCCCATTTGGGTAGGGCCGTTTAAATCGTCTAGATATTTCAAACCTATTTCTTTATACCCTTCTATCAATGTTTTCGTTATTTCTGGATGAGTATAGTTAAGTTTATTAATAACATATTCACCTTCTGTACCATAATTCTCCCTTAATTTAGGATTATTCAAAATAAACGGATCAATAACTTTTTCGCTCTTTTTCATATTTTTTTTTATTGACAACCAGTCCCAACCATCATTGTCTTCAAAATGCCAAGGTTCATAATCTCCAGGACCACCTTTTAAGTGAAGAAGACCATTAATAGATCCAGTCCCTCCAATAACTTTTCCTCGAGGCCAGAATGATTTACCATCAACACATCCACTATTGGTTGTATCATCTTTTTCAGTGTAATATTGCCATGCATGTTCACTTCTGTGCGTTGCTCCCGAGAAGTTTGGAATCTACAAAATAATGAAAAAAATTAATAGCAATAACTTCTTCTCCCGTTAACTAAGCTTGTATTTTAAAGTTCTTCGTGTTTCGAGTCTGAGCCACACCTCATTCTTAAGCAGGGTTAACATAACGCTACGGTATTCTGGTTTGGAGAATATGGTATGTTGTATAGTGATATTTACATTAGGTGTTGAAGAACGGACTAATGCTCAAACTGACGTCTCAGTTAGGACTTAGATGTTTTTAAATATAGATAGGCCATAAAGAATCATTTATGTGTCCTTTCGAGCTTAAAGCAATTTTTGTATTTAATTGAAGAGGTTTAGTTTCCAGCATCGATAGAAGGTGACCATCTTAGTCTGCAGAAATAGCAATAGATCTAGAATCGCTTTCAGATAAGTGTCCTTTTCTATGAGAGTTGTTTACAGATGTCCATGCACTACAGTCACTATTTACCTTCAAGTAGATTAATTCGTTTGCTACTTCCAAGGAATAACATACTTTTTGCTTCTATGTTATTCCTAAATAACTTGTAATACAATATTTGATATTATATTCGATATTCATTAATGCATAATGCCTTACGATACTCTCTAACGGTGGATCTCCACCAGCCTCGATTAGTAGAACCTTCCAATTCTCTTCCTCGGTCAGTCGGTTGGCTAGAATCGACCCTGCAGTTCCTGAGCCCACGATAATGAAGTCGAATGCATCGCCATCTTGAAAATTACCAATGTTTTTATGATGATAAAAGAAGGTATATAAGATTTCCCGGTAGAACGACCGTGGGTGTTGAGGCATTACCGCCGCCATCATAATCTACCGTAAAGCAGTTGTTAGTGTTTTGGTTGGAAAGGTCCGGTTGCCGGCTAGTTCAAGGCGGATATCTCCGTCCTCAGAATTAAAGACGGAATGTGCTCGACGTCAGGTAGGATTTAAATGCTGTTTTTAAGCAGCATGTATATGTTTACTTGGTCGTTTCTTGCTTTTCCAAAATAAAAAAGAGTTCCACCACTTTTATATATAGGATATCGATCTCATTTGAGCTCAGGTATATTTTAAAAAATGTAATTTGCATACCAGTTTATTAAATATTATTCGAAGCTGGTCGAAGTCTTTTTTATACTCACCAGAAATTCTGTCGGAATGGTCTGCAGGCCAAGACTCAGTCAATAAACATTGCGCAGCTAGAAGGTGGGTTAAAAGTCCCGAGAAAGCAATCCCAGCTGGTCCCTGGGAAAAATTTGCACAAGGACTGTTCACGCTCATGGTTCAAGACTAAGGATCGTAAACATAGATAGCTCTTTTCATAGACGAAGGTATCTGAAAACATAAAAAAAGTTAAGGCATGTAACATAGTACTCAAGGGTTGTGCAACCCAGCACCGTTGGGACTAGGAAAATTCATGGGCGTGGAACACCAAGCACAGCTCCCATTAACATGTTTAATGACTACGAGCTTCTGGATGAAGCCTATATTGCACTGGTAAGGAGAAAAAACACAGGCAAAGGTAAGTTGCCAAAATAATCACGTAAAAGAGCGGTTTTTTGTTCAGGTAGGTATTTGTAAACTTGTTGTCTGTGGAGACTTGTAGGGTTTTAGCTGAGTGCTATCCATGACGGATTAACCCACGAAAAAAAGAATATTGCAACCACACATCTCTAACCGAAAGGTAAGAATTTATGCACGGCGAATTGTGAAGATTGAGATGTAGAAAAGGTTACAAAAGTACCCGATACCATGGAAGCTGAATCGAGTTATTATTGTAAAGGATTTCTATTCTCTGAAAGCCATTAGTCTTTTTCTGGGTTTTAGGACAATTCTTGAACCAGGTATATCTCAAGCCTTACACATTAGAACTAAAACTTGGTACACATTTACATACAACATTATTCCTTACTATTACACATTTTTAGGCATTTTTGAGCCCTTTACATACATACATTTTTTCACGACGGGGAAACCTATCAAAAGTATCCGGTAATGTGGAAGCGATATCAAGTTATATGATATTTCCATTCACTTCAAAATCTGTCGGTGGGTCTCTTCTAGAATAGTAAGACCTCTTTATCAAAGCAACCGACTCTCTCACACGACTTCTAAGCTTTTATATCCACAAGTACACTATGTATGTTGTGGTACCTGTTATAGTAGGAACAGTTCATTTATTTATACTTTTATAAAAATGTACCCATCTTGTAAAGATCTGCTGTATCCTATGTTGGTGATCCAAATAAATAAATAAATGTATAATGGCACAACTATGTACTTACAAGGAATAAACACCTTAAATATTCATACGAATAAAATTTAACAAACTTTATTGCCGGTTAACAAGCTATGTAATTGATTCCACAATTGCACACACACTAATGAGGGTACTATAAATAATGATATTGCTATCTTGTTTGCTTATGTTCATTTGGAGATAATATTTCTTTATCGCTACGGCAACTAGGACGAATCGACATTTTCTTTTTATAATTATTTAGTAACTACTTTACTTAGTACAGACACTTTTAAATTAAATTAAATATTTCACATGCCTTTTATATCTATGAGAAATTTATGGAAATATGTAATTTAATTAAATAACACTTAATATAGCATTTATCTCAACTGAGAATATTCAGTAGCATAGTGGGTCTCAACCATTCAAATTCAAATTTAAATATTTTATTTCATTGTAAGCTATTTACGAGTACAAACACTTAATAAATTATTTATTGTATTTTTTATATATTGGACGAAAAGCAAACGAGTGTGCGCACCACTTGATGTTAAATGGGATCTGCAGCCCATGGACATCCACATCCATCCTCCAACAGGAACAACGCCCTATCCGGTGTCGGACTTTATTCGGACATTATACTGGGATATCTTCAAAACCAATGTAGAGAACATATTGTTAGTGATTCGCTCCCCTCACCTCAAGGGGTTGAGAGCACGGCCTGCATCATTAAAGGCGTATCTCAAATTTATCTGTTTAATCCGTATTTTAATTAAAATTAATATAAATTTCATTCAAACCAAAATTTTCATTACAATTCTATTGAAATACAAGCGTAGATAATGACGAAACAAATTGATATCATTAATTACTGTTGAAGGTATCTAAAACATTACAAATATAAATCGTGGAATTCTCCAAAAATATTTTCATAATTTGATATTTTGAAAATCTATATTAATATTATAAAGTAGAAAGATTTTTATTTGCTTGTTTGTACCTAAGAAGCTCCGAAAATACTGGGCCGATTTGAACCGTTTTTTCACTAATAGAAAGCAACGTTATCACGAAGTAACATAGACTATAATTGATTTTTTGTCTGTGCATTTGTGTGCAGTAAACTCAGAAACGGCTAAACCGTTTTCGCGAACGAAGAACGAACGAAGTCGCGGTCAGTAGCTAGTTTAAGATAAAAAGGAACATTTATTTATTCACATACAAGTAATTCGCAATTTATAAATTTTATGTAGATAAATAAGTAATTATTTTATATACATAATTAATTTACTTAAATACGAAAACGAGCCTAATTTAATCAACCTCCGGCGAAGTCATGCCCAGGTAGCACGGTGTCAATAACACTATTGGCAATCCCGCGCTGAATAGCGATCGCAATTCTATGCACGAGATATGAACCAGCTCTCGTGTCACTAGCGATGTCAACGAACTATTTATGCAATATGCAGCAATGCGATACAGAATACAAATATAGCGGCTTTAACGTATCCAGGTATCCACTTAGGGGCTACTTACACAAGATAACACTAACAGGCGCCTGTATTTCAATGCGGCCCGTTGTCACAAAGTTCAATTGTGTATTTCGTCCTTGACCCAGTACAATAACATTTTACAATAACCAATTAAAATGAAGTCTAGTAAATGAAAACGTAAAATGTAACATTCAGTTGTTATTAACTTTTTTATTTGACTACTTTGCAACAATCGCACCACCATGAGTAAAGATAACAGTCGCAGAGTCAACTTACCCTGACGATGCTCTGATTTGGGGCGACATACGTGTTAGACGTAATACGTATAGTGGTGTATATTACTACTCTCTTCAATTTTTCCTATCTTCAAAGTGCATATATTGAAATATAAAACATTATACATGTTGGTATCAGATTGTTGCGAAGTTGTCTTAACAACTGTATTATAATTTACGTTTTCACGCACAGTAGACTACATTTTAATTTATTTGAACTGAAAATAATTATTTCGTTATAATTCGTCAAAGCTCGATTACTTAAATAAACACGGGAAGCGAACTTCGCGTTAGAGACTCGTTTTGTAATTATTCCGGGATCGAGAAATCGTACTTGCTCAAGTAAAACAATCAAAATCCCAGAGTACAGGAAGGCTGTGATCGTACGCAACGCGAGAAACTAATGGGCTGCAATGATTTTCTGTCCCACTGCTGATTTGATTTGGTGGTGGGTTCAGAGGCGATGAGATTGAGCTCACCCAATCTCATTTGTGGGAGAGGTCGTGGCAACTTTACACTTTTGAAGTTGTACTATTTATGATGCATTAGGAAAAAATGAGAGTGAATTTTTACGATGCAAGCACACCGTTAGGAAAAACCGACACCATGAAATAAGCTAGTTTCGTAGTAACAACGTTACTATCGTTAATTCCATAACTTGCGAAGATACACATGATTTTTATCTTGTTATGCCAAAATGTAGAACTTCTTACGTGCGTACAAAAGTACACATACACGTTTTTGTCCGCTAGAAACAGTATAAAATAACGAGAATATTGGATTAAACATTTATCTTCTGAGAAAAGATTAACGTTGCCAGACATAAATTCGGTGGAGCCGTACGCCACATGCAAAGCCGCGGATAATGTGCGAGAACAAGAGAAAGAGAGAGTGAGAAAGAGGGGGAAAGAGATAGAGACTGTCATGCAGCAGTACATCGGTCAGGTTTTAGGTCGGTTGAAATCTGACAACCTTAAGTCGACTTGTAGTCGTAGATTTTACACCTGGATACACTACAGATACTCGTGTCCAAAACATAAATCAATGGCGCCTACGCACAATGAACACAGTTTTTCGAGTAAAATTGCTATTGAGGCTTTTGGTATATGCTAAAATACCACCTCTAAAGATGTATAGATAAACTTCGTTCTGTACGAATAGAACTGTCAAACTTCAACTCATTCATTCGCCGATCAGTAACTGTGTCGTTAATTTGAATTATAATTTTCTCCGTAGGAAATACAGTAGTTTCTCATATTAACAACACTTTCAAGCTGAGCATACCTTTTTTATTTCCTCCTGTGGCCATTATCCCTTCAATTGCATAGTTTAATAGGGTTCTAATGACAAAATAATATAATTTTACCCAAAACGTGTATCCCGACCTTATACGTAGGAGCCATCGAAATTGTGCTGAATGGGAATTGAACAAATCTAGCAATCAATCACTAATCATTACCAAGACAAAGCAAACAAACAAGCAAAGAGATCAATCTCTCCAGATTTGTAAGAATTTGAAGCGCAGAGAACTCGCGCCACTCTTCCAGTCGTACCCAAGGCAAGCTTAAATTTAAGTTTCTGAGTATTGAATTTGAAATTACATGACAAGAAGTAGACCTACTTACCGAAGTTGTTTATTATTGACAGAGAAAATACATAATTATTTTAAGAAATATATAACTCGTTACAAGGTTTTTCTTGGTAACTTCTGTATTGGGAGCATGCTTATTCTCAAAGTTTTTGTACCCCCTTCCTTGGGGCTGTGTTTTGAGGAAAAAATAGAACGAAATTATTTTTTAATGTTTTTTTTTTCGTCTATTTTTTTCAATTATATTTTTTTAAATGTCAATATTTTCTGTTTTATGGATTTATTTCGATATTTTTGAAATTTTCTTAGGGGGCACTGCAAGCCCCTGTGTGCCCCACAGAAAAGCCCTGGTTTTATACCAATATACTGATAGTATAGTAACCCTAATAGTTCGCTTTGACGCAACTGTTGTGCATCGTTTGGAAGGATGTGGTTGCCGGCTGTAAGCAAGGCTATCATCTTAGTCCTCAGGAATAGCAACGCATCTTGATATAACACATACATGAGGTTGTATGTTTATGTCCATGGACTGCAGCGACTACTTAACATCAGAGATTAAGAGCGCAACAATACTACGTAATGGTATGGTAGTTCTGTTTACGAAGTTAAAATTTTTGTTATTGTTTCTAACTTATCATAATATTTACATATCTCTAAATTATAAAATTCACGTAATACTTATTCAGATAGCATTTGTCTAAAATGTTTATAATTTTTTATCACGCGTGACTATCAATAAGCATATGGTTGTTTTTTTTTTTAATATTTCTAAATTTTGGATAATGGAAATTAAAAGTAAATTAGTATACGTCGCGCAAGAAGTCCCATACACTAACTTTTATTAATATAAATTACACTTAATTTGACGGGTGGTAACTATAGTTATAACGGAAAACTACCACCGCCGCTCTCGTAATCTGCCGAAAAGCAACTCATGCTTCGGTTGGATAGGTGTGGTTGCCGGTTAAACGTAAAAGCGAAACGACTATAACAGTCTAAAGCAATGGTGTCTACGTTTTTTTTGTGTGAAGAGTAGCAAACGAGCATGCAAACCATCTGATGTTAAGTAGTCATAGCCTGACAAACACAACTGAAATCCTATCTGAGCTCAAACGTAGACACGTTGCTAGTCCTGAGGAATAAGATAGTCGCCTCGCTTCAAAGTGTAGTCGGCAACCGCACCTCTCCAACCGAAACACAAGTAATGCGGATTATGTGAGTGGCGGCGCTAACTCCCCCGGTCGAATTATACTTCTCCAACCTATAAAATACTCCTATTATACCTACCTACTTAAATAGGGTTTCTCTCATGTTTGAGGTGGATTGTGTGGATGAGTGTGGATTTCCATAGGCTGCTGCGCCATTTTAATATCGGGTCGCCAGTATGCTTGAATACTACACTTCTTAAAAAAATATTAATAAGTACAGAAATAAAAAAAAACACGGTACAATATTATATTTTTATATTAACAATCTTAATACCTAATTAATGACATGAAAATACAGTACAGCAATTATGTCGATTATTTCATGTACTGTGATGGGAAATATTCGAATGAGATCCTTAATATCTTCAATAATAATCTCTAAAGATCTATTCAATGAATAATATTCATGCTATGTAAAGGTAGATAATCTTCTTGTAGTGAAATGTAAGTCTTCCATTTGACATCAGCCAAATTGTCCTCTATTCAGCCACGTAACATCAAGGAATTAACAGCGATTGCAAGAAATGATTTAATTGATGAGGATTACTTATTTAGTCACATAAAATAATAATTAGGTCTTTATATAATATATAATATTTTTTATGTTTAAATGTCAATTTTAGAAGATTAAAATTTTGCGTTTTAGTTATATAAAGCTATTTTATTTGGGCTAAAATAAGTTGGTTTTAAGTAATATGTTATTTTTTTTTTCTAAAATAAAAGTTTAAGTTTTGGCGCAAATTTCAACTTTGACAGTTGCAATCCGTAATGACATTAAGAAACGAAAAGCGACGTTAACAAATAAGTTACTTATATAAAAAGAAATAGTTATAAAGTGACAGGGACTTTTAAAGAGAAAGTTATCAATTAAACCCTCAAAAATAATACAAAACTAAGGTACTATGGTACTGAAAAAAGTATACACTTTAGTCTTTATACGAAATGAAAGTCAAATACTTTTGGGTTTCAAGAAACGAGGATTCGGTGTGAACAAATGGAATGGTTTTGGGGGCAAAGTGGAACCAAATGAATCTATAATCGACGCAGCTGTTCGCGAGTTAAAGGAAGAAAGTTGTGTGAGTGTCACGACGCACGATTTGAAAAACATAGGACACTTAGAATTCACATTTGAAGGCGAACTAACATTAATGGATGTAAGAGTATTCTCTACAAATATTTACAAGGGGATTCCAACAGAAACAGAAGAAATGCGTCCAAAATGGTTTGACTATCACAACATTCCATTCGAAGCCATGTGGCCAGATGACAAAATTTGGTTCCCATACATGTTAAAAGATAAATTATTCTATGGGAAGTTCCAATACAAAGGTCTAGATACCATATTGAATTATAATATTAAAGAACTAAGTTCAATGGAAGAATTTTATGCTAAAAGAAAATAGTTGTTTTGTAGATATTTTGTTTTCATTCTACTTCATTATTTTTTAAATTTTGAGTTATTGAATCTCAAATACTTTTTGATTTTAGAATGGTACCTTCTGAAAAAAAAATTATATGTTCCTATGAATGTGATTTTACAATACCTTCACCAAAGGCTTTACTATGTTTATATATGATTCTGGTGTTTCTCTTTCTGCTGTGTTGTAAACAATGATAACCATTACACAATTATTTTATTAACTTTCCTTACACAGAGTAAGTACCCTATTCCAAACTTATTTTAAAGGTATACTTTAAGATCCTTGTTTAAATGTAGGAACTGATAATAAGATTTTGACGACCAGATCTAACCTTACAGCTGCATGTTAAACACTACTGTATTCTCGATTAAATGGTGCAGTTTGAGAGACACTTTAGACTTCCAATGAGTCCTCAGAGATACCAATGTATTCCCCAACCAGTTTTGCTTGAACTTCAATCTCATTTAGAGTTGATAACAGATGTAAATGGATGGCAGTGACCTGTTACCATCAAACCATCAAACATGTACCTGTTTATTTGAGGACAATTATCATAAATACCACTGAGTCCACAACCAGTTCGGGAAAAGTGAGTGGGCATGGCAGACTCTTTACTAGAACCACATGGATTTCATCAATGGTCCCTTTGTTAGGCTATAAGTTACCAAATAAATGCACTGCATTCTCATTTGCTATTTCTACACTTTTAAAAAGTTGTCACAAAAGCCGATTCAAGAATATTATTGTAGAAAACCTTTCGTATTATTTTTTACAATGTTTTGATATATGCAATGGATAATAGATGGTCCAATATTATATTGATAAACATGTTGGTCCAAGAATTTCGTTTACTTTTGAATCTCTCGATTGAGCTTAGCTGATTTCAATTACTTGTTATAATTTACATTTTGGATGATCCTCAAGGACACTGCCACTAATACAGCTTTATTTTATTTATTTTTTATTTTTAATCTAGGTACCTAATATTGTTTTTAAGTTTTGTATTTGGCTTAAAACATAAATGCAACATAATTAAAGAACTTTGTTTATAATTTTTTCCTTTATATTTGATCATCCCTTTTTATGTAAACTGTATTTTGACTAAGTTTTACTACTAATTTGTTTAAGGCCAATATTTAATCATTTGTTCAATGCTCACTACCAAGTTACAGGATGGCTAAATAGTAGCGATTTAAGTGATTGGTATTTATTTTTAAATTTGTATTGTATACATTTGTTGCTATTGTGTTTTTATTTGCATGTTATATAATATCTTCCTACTCTTCAATGGTAGTAATACAATGAGGACCAAGATCTTGGTTTGAATATTATAGTTTTTTATCTATAGGTTACATTACCATTAAAAGAAAAGTTTACATTCTGCCAATATTATAAGAAATGTGAATTTTCTTCAATCTAACATTTAGGATTAATAGTGTTTAAAACATATAAGGTTATATTTAGATTTGTGTGAGATATAAAGACATTGAAGGCTGTGATTAGAATAAAATAAATATTACATTAAAAATACCTTTTATTTAATGGAACGTAACATAACACATTGTACATCACCATAACAAGATTTTGTTTGTCTGGTTACAAATACATATACATTGAAGGACCACTGTAAATTGGCACCTTTAAAAATGCTAGATAATTGCATATCCAACATTTCATTACATAGTAAAAAAATGTTAGCAGTTTGTGCGATACAAATCGTCCATTTGCAACGAGTGTGACATCTTAAAATGTCGATTTTACAGGAGACAATTTTTGAACTTCTGATTAATTCCTATTTTTTACAAAAATGATGTAAAACTGTTAAAGCTCGTTAAAACAACTAATATTGCAAAAATCTGTATAGGTATTGTAAGTTTTCAAACTAACTACACAAAATAATTATGTTTCAAATAAAATGAGAAAATTACATATCTTCTCTCGTAACCTGCCGTCCCATCATACCTCATAACCTGCCGTAAAACACTATGTTCTTCATGTAGTGTTTCGGTTGGGGAGGTGTGGTTGCCGGATACACATTATTGGAGGCGACCATCATCATCCTCTAGTGTAGGAACGCATCTGTGTCCATCCTTAAATAGAACTTCTGTTCTATTTTAGATTGGACGTGGTTGTCCATGGACTGCAATGGCCACGTAATTTAACATAACTTGACCTGCATGCCCGTTTCTTACACACAAATTGTCACACTAATGTTGTAAATGAACGAAATATTCTTAATATCCAGTTTTTGTTTTCATACAAAATAGTAACCGATTGACACCTGAATGCATTTTAACAATGCTATTATACAAAAATACAAAACACTTAATTATTTAACCTGTAAGACTAAGATTGGATGATAGTTCTGATCATGACTAACAGTTCTTGTAAAAATTAATAAAAATACTAGGAACAGTCGCTTCAAATACTGCACAATACATTTACAATTCACGCCTGTCCAAGTTAGGATAATCATTTCAACTGGACTTCTATGAATTTTCATTAATAATACAGTCATCTAAACTTTTATAAAATATGTACATGTTACAGATGATGTAGAAGAGTAAGAGCGCAATGCTACCACCAAGTGCAAGGTTAGTGTAAAATATCCACTGGTAGACCTATAGTTTGACCGGAGTGATATCACCATCACCCTTATAATCCATAAAACAACTCTTAGTGTTTCAGAGGTACAGATGCTGGCTACAGATTACAAGTGAAGCCAATTCAGCCCTCGAGAGTAGCAACACAACCATGCACAACGACAGACAGGAGTTTAGTTCTGAGTGAGGTTGGAAGTTAATCTCCATGGGCTGCAGAAACCATTTAACATCAGATTGTCTGCACCCTAGATTATTACTCTTCCGATATAAAAAAAAATATATTTATTTAGCCAGGGGTCATATAATCTTAAGTACATAACCTGGTCTTACAAAATGAAGATGTTTTAAGATAGGATTTTTGCTTAATTAAAATAATCTAACATTTTTTGATTTAAGTATGTACGTAATACTATTATTATTGACGCGATCACATTAGGTGGAGTAAACTATACTCCATTTTTAGAAAGATTGATTATAAAACAAACATTAAAACAGTTTATTGCAGACATAGCGTTAGAAATTCAATATTTATAATCAAAGTGGGTAATTTCTTTTTATAGGGCCTGTTAAGTTTTACTTAAGCACTTAAAATAAATATTTTTGACAAACATAAATATTTTATTTCATTATAAGATATCACTTAATTTATGTCAAGGATATAATGTAACATCAGTTTGCCGCCTTAAAGTGCCCTGTGACAGTAATTCCAAATGTTACATGTTGACGGATTCAATATCTACTATTGAAGTTTAAGTTTATATTATTTAAAAAGTGCCTAATTAAAACAACCACAGCTGTCCTCCTGACAAAACTACCCATGTTAACTGTAATAATTATGCAAAAAGGCACACAATTACATATTTTCATTGAGGGATATCAAATGTTTACTTAGTGTACCTATATTTCAAATCATATGAAAGCAAATTGTATATATCTGCACGTTGATCACAATAATGAAACCAATATGACAATTTAGTATATTCTTATGCAATATGTGTTATTGCATGACATGACTAACCTTGAGTTATTTCAAAATTAGTAGTATAAAATCACATTATTTTTCATAGAAAATTGTATTATATTAGTAGTTCCTTAGTTATCTTACAGATGTACAATTGAAATACACATTCCAAAAACAGACATGCTCCAAAAACAAGACATTGTACTCAAACTGAATGAGTTTCCTCCAATGAGATGACTTATGTAGAGCATTTTAATATTATCAACAGACAGGAAAAATTACTGAGACACATATTAGGCTTTTTAACTCGAAATATATAACCATTTATATTAAAAACCCACATTGATACTTTTTCTTTTGTTATAAATTATAGTATTAACAAAGAAAACAGCATTATTAAATAAATAAAAAAAGTGAAAAGTTACTGGCAGGCTGAAAATTTGAGGCTATTAGTAAACTTATATGTGAAGAATAAACAAAAACAAAATAACAAGAGATCCTGTTGGTAAAGAAAAATATGACAACAGCACCACCAATCAAATTTCACTATAAAAAATAATCATCTACATAAATCCAAAGTTCATGAAAGTTTGGTTAAGCCATATGGACGCAGTACAAACACTAGAAATTTAGTTGATGACATTTTAACAGTTCAATGCTTAAATTGATAATAAAATTTAATAACAACTCAAAATCAGGTGAATTTCAAAACTGTACTCAGTAAATTTACCTGTCAACTGAGGTTATTCTCTCATTAACGTCGAGACATGACAAATATCCACCCTTCACTAACACGTAAGTCAACGTACGTTATCACCAACGCCTGCATTACATACAGACGCACAGAAACCTTTGTTATTGTTCGTCTCCACCGTCGAGCAGCGCCGTCCGCGCGAGGTTGCGCGCCGCAGCCAGCCGCAGCAGGTCCGCCTTCTCGCCTTGTAGACAACTGGCCCGAAGCTCCAGACACAACATTATCTCATAGGTGTCCGCTGATGTAAATACTGGCTCGTCTGACTCGAGAAGCGGCAATGTGTCTAGAAGAAGTGTCTCCCAGAAACTGAAAATTTAATTTATGATACCATCTTAAAAGATATTGTATCTCTTGTTTAATCACTCTTATGGATGCTTGTATATTTAAAATTTATTTTTATTTATGTACAAATTAAAATTAAATAATATAATTTGAACTTCACGTGAATAAATTGTGTGTTCAATATTTTCACTGTTATGGGTGACATTGTCTCACTTAATTAAAAAAGTCCAGATCAGTTAATAAATGACAGAGATCTGTCGTACCAAATTAAATAGTCCCAACTTAAAAAATATGTTATGTAATTATTATAACTTCTCAATAAAAATAACAATTCAATATAAGTACTTACTACTCAGGTGCTATTTTGGAAGTTATGAGTGACACAAGGAGTGTTGCCGCTTTCTTGAACTCTCTGCTCTTGTATAATTTGTGGAAATCACAGTATTTGCCTGAAACAATAGATTGTTTAACACTTTCGACTACAGCGCTCATATAATAAATCGAGTCAGCGTCGCGGGCGGCGGCACTAAACTGGAGTTGTTTTCTCTAGACTGGAGATATACTGACAATTCGCACAAAATTTTGTATTTTTTAGCATCCTTGTAGCATCTACAAATATATGGATGTTGTTTCCGCCCGCAGTCTTGTAGCGGCGACGTAAATACAGCATTTGTGTTCGCCCGTAATCCATACAGATTTGTACGTACATAACAGGTGTGCACAAGTCGCTAGCGCGTTGCGCCAAGTAATACACAACACTTGTGTATCCCGCAGGGAAAGTGTTATGATCGACTGCAAAATTCCACTCGAACAGACAAGACAAAGCGAGATCATTAAAACGTGGTAATAAAAACATATACTTTACCTAGAAACAGGAGC
>DWON01001600.1:0-23715 GCA_018251015.1 Phocides pigmalion okeechobee
ATGTTCTTCATGTATTGTGTTTCGGTTGGGGAGGTGTGGTTGCCGGATACACATTATTGAAGGCGATCATCTTAGTCCTCAAGAGTAGGAATGTATCCGCGTCCATCTTTAAATAGAATTTCAGTTCTATTTGAGGTTGGACGTGATTGTCCATGGGCTGCAGTGACCATTTAACATCAGGTGGCCTGCATGCCAGTTTCTTACTCTTTCACAATAAAAAAATGAACTTTGACACATTATTTAAATAATACTGTAACTGATCGCTGTCTGTACATGGCATATAAAAAACCACAATTGTGTGCCTTTGTGCACGCTAATCTCAGAAATGGCTTTCCGATTTGAATGCAGTTTTCATGATTATATTACGATGGGTTTCACTTGACATTTAGGGTTTTTTTTATTGAAATCGGTTAAAGAATAAAGAAGCTAGTATAGATTTTTTTTCTGAAATCAAATCGTTTGTTGACAGATTTCCAACCAGAAATGTATCCGACGGTCGAGAAGCAATCTTTGTCATTGGCACCAGATCTGATGCAGCACCGACCTCCAAGATACGAGCATCCGCAGCCTGATGCTAGAACAGAGCATCATTATGACGTTCCACATCTAACCAACAGGTATCTATCTCTACAACTTAATATATATTTGACAAGTAGTTGAAATATAGAATCACCGGGTCTTACCGGGTAAGTACGCCGTCTTCCTCATAAGCTGTAAAGCAATTCTTGTGTTTCGGTTGGAAAGGTGTGGTTGCTAGCCACACTTACAACACTCATTTATATAAATACGTTTTCAATTTAAAATATTCATGTTAAGGCATTTAAGGTGGGAGAACTACAGTTCAACCGGGGAACCAAAGCCCTTATAATCCGCCGTAAAACATTACTTGTGGTGGTGGGAATTGGAGAGGTGCGGTTACCGGCTACACTTTGCGATAACGCGACCATCTTAGTCCTCAGGAGTAGCAACGTATCTACGTTCGGCCTCAGATAGGATTTCGGTCGTGTTTGTGGTTGTACGTGTATGTAAATCGGCTTTTTGTTAAGTGGTATTAGTAGCCACTTTAAACGTTTCTCCTGTGTAACAACGTAACATAGTCTTCTTATTTTTATAGTTTTATTTATATCTTTGAGAACTATTATCAATTTTAAAACTGTTTACTAAGAAATAACTGTCATTATATCAACAAATTTACTTTATAACGAGTACTCACGATTAACGCTTTCTAATTTTTAATATTCTGAACAACTTCTATGGCTCGTGGTCACGGCTAAACAATTTAGTTACGGCTATCTAGTTAAAGTTCAGTCGTGACTGTAAGCCATGCAACTGGTTCGAAATATCGGCAATTAGAAAGCGTTAATCGTGAGTACCCGTTATATAGTAAAATATATAAATTCCGCTATGATATTAGTTTTAAATCATATATTGTTCACATTAATCTTCACCATTGTGCTCAGTTAATGAATCACTAAAGATAGTTACAAAACATGCTTCATTAGAAAGTGACGTTGAAATATTGAGCACGCAATTGTACTATTCTGATAAATCCTAAATGTGTACGTGAAGAGAGCAAATAGAATTCTATATACATCTTTCCCTGCAAATGGTGCGTAACTCAGACAAGGCGTTCTACGTCATTAAAACTAAAGCCGTCGGTTCTAGGATGAACTAATTATGCCCTTCTTGCAGTTATGCGTCCCCGGTCGACCATCAAGTCACGCCTTGCGCTTCGAGCAAAGGACAAAGTGATGAGTACGACAGCAAGCCCTACAGCGAATCCGAGCACTCAGTCTCGAGTTGTTTCACCAGCTGTAAGTATAATCTCAGAACTAGTCATAAAAGTTAAACATGCCACTCAAGTATCTCGAGCAAACGCTCTATTTAAACTTTTACGAGCGTCAGCGTTAAGATTTTCAAATAAACAACTTTTTGTAACTTTCAGTTTTCGACGTACGAAATTGTGAAGTTTTGGACATAAATTCGTTGTTGTTGTTAAAAGTTGTCACAATTTATAGAGTTATGAAACACAAAATAAATGTGGTATAAACATATAATTAAATAAATAGATAACTTGTTTAGATAATAAGTTTATTGATTTTTCTAGAATAATCTCACAGTAAAAGACTAAAATAACGTTCAATTTTGTAGAATCAGATTAAATCGTTGTACCTTATTAATCTACAATTCTCGAAACAACAAGATTGAGTGTTATTCTTAATCAAAAACTTCTTCCAGCTGGTTCAATGTACGACGCCGCGAACGAGTCAGTAACCCTCCAATTGGCTGAACTAGTCTCGAACTCACCAACATCCCAATCACTGTCAGTGTCCAGTGCTGGATCAAGACTGGCGTTGCCTGCCGCTGGCGTGGCACTATCCATTCCTGAGGGATGTCTCAGCAGGGGTCGCAGGGAACAGATGTACCTTGCCGTTGTCAAGGACGACAGATACAGACCAAGACTTGGAAAAGGTAAAGATTATTTGCGTTAATTTTGTTGATTAAGTATCTATTAATCTCTATATGTCTTCTTCAAAATAGTGTTTTGTTAGATTTGATTTCTCTTTAACATTTTGTTAATGTATTTGAAGATATGTTTCTTTTAAATGGATGTAAACATTTAAAGTATTATTTGTTACCTTAGTGTTTTCACTCCTGATTATTAGCGTTTAAGCGAAGTTACATTCATTATTCATATTAATTGTCTGCTTCACTTTATCTTAAATTTCAGTCAGTCTAAAATTCATTTAGTTTGAAGAACAAAACATTTCGTCTGTTGGCTTTCTCTCGATGATAATTACTCAGTGTTCTCCTTAACTTACTTAGTCTTGACAAACAACTAAGTTCTCCTGACATTCTGTTTCCGACATGATTTCTCAGTTGGAGACGGCATTATCGTAGTTATAATTCCTTTAATCTCAGTCCTTTAAAGTTTCTGTGAGTTTGCAAAGTGTTAATTGGATAGCTGCAAACACGAATAATGGAATATTAATGTATTATGCAGTACTATTAAATACCAAAGTTATTGCAACACGTGTAAAGGCTCGAATTGCTTGTAGATAGTAACTTTAACACGAACGCTTATTAAATTATTATAACGAATCAACATTTCATACAGCGAGGACTTCCAAGTAAAATTTAAGATACCTATGTAATTACGGTATGAAATCGAGAGCCGTAATTTATGCAAAGCAATATCGAGCGGGCCTTAGGCGGATGAGGTCTCAACATAGATCGTTTTATACGACCATTTTGTTTAAACATTCTTTTTTTGCCTGCAGGCATCACGCAACTGAGCCCGGTAGTTAAGTGTGGTCCACCGCGTCTCCAATTAAACAAGTCGGTTATTCTGCAAATTCCTCACTGCGCTAGCTTGAAACATGGATTCTGGAATCTTGCATTATATGCCATCGACCACAATAATGCTAAAACCGACAACAGTCAGCCACAGTGGAAGAAAGTCGTGGGTCTCGGCCAAGAGACGATTAATACTCCAGTATTCACACAACTCGACAACGACAAAATATTCCTAGTAACGGACTTGCTTTCAACGTTCGTTCTAGTCGGTGAAAGTTTTAATGGAAAGGCCGTTAAGACCCTCCAATTGGCTGTATACGCTCCACCCGTATTAAACGAGGCTTCTTCGGAGTATAATATTAGGCTCTATATCTTCGAGGACACTCCTTGCGCGCCATATTATTGCCAAGAACAAGAGAAGAAACTTGGCGGCGTGTTGCTCGATCGCCCGAAAACTTTGCTTTTCCAAGACGGCGGTTCGAATTTATGTCTTAATTTGGACAACATAAGCCCAGGTTGGAAAGCGAAGCCAGGAATCGCTTACCAAGAGATTCCGTTCAATCATGTATGGACATCGAGTTATAACGCACTGCATTGCAGCTTCGGAGTCGAGAGGACACACGACTGTGACAATATTGATTTTGCCATATCCGTGTGTCAACGGACGAATCCATCGTATAAGCAAACATTCCGAATATCACTTGAGGATACCCGAAGTCGGTCTCCCAGAGGCCGGTCGCCGCGAGCAGAATCTCAGCGCAGCTTCAACATTACAGAGAATCTGTTAGAAGCCAGAATGTGTCGCAGTGAAGAAGGCAGCGACGGTAGCGCGAAGCGGAACGTAACCGTGAACGAAACGGGAGTGAACGAATGTGCTGAGGGGCCATTTAAATTAAGTGCACGAATAAAACGTCAGCTATGCGCTATATTGGATCCGCCGAACGCTCGCGGTAACGACTGGCGCGCGCTCGCTTCCAGACTCGGCGTGGATCGTTATACGACGTGGTTCGCCACAAAGAGCTCGCCGACCGAGGCTATCTTGGAGCTATGGGAGTGTAGAGAACGGGGTCCTACAGCCACCACTTCTCTGGCCACTGCGTTACGCCAGATGGACAGGCACGACGCCGCCGATCTATTACAAGGTAGACCTTCCTGGTTATGAATTTGAAACGTCGGACTCCCTAATCGAGTTTTGAAGATACTACGTGTAGGCTAAATGTTATATTAGAGAATAGTTCTGGCCATCGGCCCATTGTAAAATCGTGGTAGTCTATTTTGTATAGAGTCATCCCTGCTGTAGATAAGCGACGGATTAATAAATTATATTGTAGTAGCAATAATAGTGCCTCATGTCTTTTAAAGAAGCCGCCAACGCTGTTGGTGTATGGTTGGTTATTTTGTTATTTTTATAAGTGTTTGAGTGTTCAGTGTATCAGATGTATATGGCTAGTTTATGTTTTTTGCTTTTACGTACTTTCAGTGTATTTCGTTTAGAACTACGTGCCAAATGTTATATGCCATAACATTACTTTGGCGATAACTAAAGTACTTTCGCGTTTACCGAGCTTAATGTTGTCAAATTCCTAATAGCTTAGCAAGTTTGGTTCGTACTTTAAACTCAGACGGAAGACTCGAACTAATTGCATTTATATAAATTATATTCACAAAACTTGAAGTTGAGTTGATTGTTGAAGTTAAAAAGTGACTTCAGATTTAAGTGTTACTTAACTTATTAATAGTTATTTTTGACGTGTATTTATACTATTAAGTCAGTAGTATCGCGGCCTAAACACTAAGATGACGATTACGAAATAATTGTAAAGTTATTGTCTTTTTTATGCTGGAAAAATAGCAAACGACCTACAACATTTGATTTTAAATGTTCTCTGCAGACCATAGAAATCTACGTTCAACCCAAAACGGGACTGAAGTCCTGCCTGACGTCGTGTATAGGTGCGTTGCTACTCCTGAGGACTGAGATGGAATTCGAACGGTGCGGTTGCTAACTACACTTACAACCGAAGTGAATATATGAGTCCTCCTGATTACCAACGCATCTATGCACCAATTCAGGTAGTAATTTAGTCCTATTTGAGGTTGGACATCTTCATGGGCTGCAGAGATCACTCAACATCAGGTGGCCTGTACACTCGTTTGCAAGTTTTGTAAAATAAAACAATCTGATCTTATAGCTATAAAGATGTACCTATAATATGCTATGCAATAGTTCCTATTAAAACAGAACAAACCCTGGTGTAGTGCTTTATGCTTTTTCGGGCAGTTTTATAAATTTTTACTTTTGTATCTCTAAAATAGAATTTTAATGCATTATAATATACAATTAATAAATCGCAAATAAACGGTAAAAGTTAAAGAAAACAATGCTTAGTCAGTAAGTACCTAAGTATAAACTTATCAAATTATGTGAGTCGTTTCTAAGTCACTTTTTAACTTGGACGTATTATACCAATAAGGATAAGCTTGTATCAACGCGAAACGGCTGAAGCCGGCGACAAAATACGTTTACGACGTAAGAGTATTAGTGACGTCATTCGCATAGTATCTTCTCGTATAAGTGGAATTAAATCAATGACGTCGCTAAAGGTGAACGCACATTTTATCTTGCCACATAAACATGTTTATTTCAGTCATCAGGTATAGTAACAAATATTCTGTAATACGCTTCATGTAAATCTACTGTTCTAAGTGGAGATGGTTACACACATACATATGTGCAAAACAGTATCGAATTTCGTTTAATTTCTTAAAAAATGTCTGTAACAAGTATTCAATACTGGTTAATTAAAAAAATATTACTGCATCACGGATCAATATTTTTTTATGATTATTTCTATAAAACTACGTGGAATTGTGCATACCTATTTTCCCTTTATTCATCCCATATCAGTAAAATATTATCTTTATCAAAAGGCCTTAGAGATTTAGGTCTTCTACGACATGTGCTAGCAGTATTGTTCAAGACCATCCCTAACATGCGTCAAAAGTAAATGTGCGTTTACGTTTACATTGTCTTAACACTTTGACTGCTGCATCCGTGTCGCGTCTACGAATACTCAGCCGTTGTCTCCGCCCGCGATCTTGTAGCACCTACGTCAGACAGCACTTGTGTTCGCCCGCAAGCCGTACAGATGTGTATTCACACAACAGTGGCGTGCAAGCCGCATGCGCTTTACGCAAAGTAAAACAACAGTTGTTTCGCAGTCAAAGTGTTAACCAAAGCTCACCCGGCTCAAGTGAACGCGTTGTTATAATGCGGATATACCCTAAAAGAAATGATTTCTCTATGTATATAATGTGATTGTAAATACTTTGCAAAATACACGTAGGAAATGTAATAGCTAAGCATGATTTGTAACGGAACTCATCACCGCCGTAGACTATCTATCTATATATATTTTTGTTAACGTGATGATTATTAAAATAAATGGATCTGTGATAATTGAAATAATATGAAATAAATTATGTTTAACTGTGTTTTGGTGTTTTTTTTATTAAAATAACGTCCCTTGAAGTCTATTGATGTCATGCTCGACGTGTGTGGTAGAGATTTGAACCCCAGACCGCGGATGTAAACGACAATTATAAGCGTATTTTTACTAAAAATGTGTTTTTTTCTGATTAAAAATTCATTTAAAGTATTGAGATTACTCAGTGTATTGAAGATTAGAACTACACAACTTGTGCGTGAGCGAATATTATACGAGATTTTACAATTTCTTTTAAAATAATGTATTTATGCCAAACATCAGTAGAAAGGGAGATTCGATCCCCACACTGAGTATGGAGAATCAATAGCTTTTACATTTTCTTAATAATGTTAGTTCGTATTTATGCAAAACTCTAGTATAAAAGAGATTCGAACCTCAGACTCCCTGTGTGAGTGAAAATTATATTCTTAGAAAAACAGACTTGGTTGTAAACAAACATAAGTTGTGTGTTTACAAAAATATATTTTATTAAATAATCTTAAACTCTATTTAATCAAAAGACCAGTAAATAGAATACGAAGATTTTGTTATAGCGTTCAGTTGCTATCGAAAAATAATAGTAATAGCGGATTGTTGAAAAGTACTTTTAACAATAACTTTTTAAACAAAAAATTTCGAGTCATCGGCGTACAATAGATTATTTGTACATTGTGAAAGAGTAAGAAGTGAGCATGCAGGCCACCCGATGTCAAGTGATCACTGCAACCCATGGTCAAATAGAACAGAAGTTCTATTTAAGGTTGGACGCGGATGCGTTTCTACTCTTAAGGACTAAGATGGTCGCCTCCAATAATGTAAAAAAAAAAAAAATCAAAAATGCTTTATTTATACATCTTAGAGATAGTTACAAGTTGTGGGATCTTCCCTGGTAAGTTTATAAGACCTAATAAGACCTATAAGATAATGTATATTGATTGAGCATATAAACGTAAACAAAAAGTTAGATAATAAAATGTTCTGAAACGTCATATAAGTTATCTACAATTTAAATTAGTAATAATAATTTATTGTTAACATGTACAAGTAATTTACTTATACAAATATTAAAATTGCTTAAAACAAAATCAAAATATCTTTGATGAAAGTAGATTATTTACAGAACTCTTTTTGAACGTCAATAAACTATCACCGATTCGTAAGCTGTTTCGTTCTAGAAAAGAAAGTCAACTGACTTTATTTTTAAGTTTAAAATAGCGACACAACTTCTTATCTTATAATACCCTTCACTGATTACTTATACTATTTAACTCACTGTGTTAAATAGTATAAGTTAACTTAACTTAACGCGCTTACGGCTTGTCCGTAATTCGTACAGATTTGTACAGATCTACCTGTAGTATGTGTACGAATGTGTATGGTTTACGAGCGATCACAAGTGTATATTTAGCTCGGCTCTTACAAGACTGCTGGTGAACATTACGTCTGTGTATTCATAGAAGCTACATGGATGCTAAAAAATACAATATTTCATTGAATTATCGACGTATCTTCAGTCTAGAGATTACAGTTCCAGTTTAGTACCGCCTCCCGCAACGACACCAACACTACCATTCACCAGAACTAAACAATTATGCAAATATTGGTGGTATATTTACAAATGCCATTCATCCTGACAAGTACCGTCTACAGACAAAAGTTTGCCTTTACTAGATGTGGCATGATTGTTAACTTTACATTCAACATTTTTACACTTGGCTTCTCACGAAACTTTATAAATATTCCCGACGGGTTACAAGTTACTTTTGAGCACGCAACAATGGTTCTACAAACAAAACGCATAAATTCCTTCAACACACATTTAGACAAAGTTCAACTCAAACTACCGTCATGACACCCGTGTTAAGAACTAACTTCTAACAATACAGAGGCGTTAGAGCCGGGTATGTCGTGAGATGCAGCGATTTTAATTCTCGTATGTGCCCTTTGCCGCTTAACTTTGAAGTGATCTGAATACTTGTATGTTTTTCTTATATGAGATGAGAAGCAAATGAGCATGTAAACTACTTGATATTAAGTAGTCGCAGCCCATAGACATCCAAGCACATCCACAAACACGACCAAAATCCTATCTGAGCTTGAACGTAGATGCGTTGCTACTCCTGAGGACTAAGATGTTGCCTTGCTTCTAAGTGTAGCCGGCAACCGTACTTCTCCAACCGATATACAAGTAATGTTTTACGGCGGATTGTGAGGGCGGTGGTACCTTCCCAGTCGAGCTATAGTTCTCCCACCTTTAAATAGTATTTACCCTTAACTGTTTAATTTTGCAGTAATTTAAATGCTTGTATGTGCCTTCAGCTATTTATCTCTCTCTCTCTCTCTCTCTCTCTCTCTAGTCGGTCGCTCAATGCTGAGGATCGTGAATTATTTGTTTATAGCGTCTTTCCAGAGATTGCGATTAGTGGCCTGGTTTATGGCCTCGCTGACCGGTATCTTTAGATGGTCCGATACCTGGTCTGACCATCGTTTTGGCTATTTATACTTGCAGTTATTTGAAGGCTTCTATGTGCCTGTTGCCGTTTGGTTTAGTAGCGATTTGAACCCTTGTACCCTTAACTATTGAGCTTTGCAGGGGTTTGTATGTGACTTTTGCTGTTTAGTTCTGCAGTGATTTGAACGCTTGTATGCCTTTGAACCTTTGCCGTTTAGCTTAATAAAATGAGCATGTTCTATATACAGCGCCGTGGAACGGGTTTTAAACGAGGGTAACACCGCGTGGCATAGCTAGTTTATAGATAAAACTGGTGTCTGTAACTGCTTTACCTGTGATTTGAAGTACGTGTCACCTGTGTCTCATCATCAGTAGGGTCAATCTGAATTGTAAAACAACCATATATTTTTTTAGATACAATTAAATGTCAAATCATTATCAAGCCAGTACTATCCCCTCGCTGGGCATGAGCTTAGCCCCATGGGGTCTTTCAAAAAAAAAACAAAATCTTGCCGCAAACTTCTAGAAGAAAATAGTTCCACATCTTGCACGTCAAGATTACGCACGGCACGTCAGCCGGCAAGCGCACTTCTTCAGTGGAAATACAAACAATATTTCATAGCGAATTACGAGGTCGGCAGCAGTACCGGTCGAACTATGCCTGACCTCAATCTTCAGTTGCCTCACTATAACTAGCCCTATTAAATACAATGCAACCCGTCAATGCATACGGGGCACTATGAACCCTCACTAACGTAAGGGCATTTGTAAAGGGGTTTTAACGCAGGTGTTTGATGTCGGTTAGTACTTCGCACCTCATAGCATGAATAATTGTATGTATGGTGCTATTAACAGCGGTTAGTATTAACACGTAATAATAATAAACAATAATTAAATTATTTATTTACACACTATTTACATGTTAACTTGTATGTTATAAGTCAATAAATAACGTTAATTAAAAGAATGAAAACCTTAAAACTAATTACCATAAAAACTTAACCTAAACAATCTAAAGGGAATCCATGCACCTGTGGCATGGTGCCAAGAACGCTATCAGCATTCCCGCCTAGAATAGCGATCGCAATTCTCTCCACGTTATGAACAAGCGCTCTCATCATCAGCGGTGGTGATGAAAAATGAAACTAATTGACACACACAAAATCGAACATACGAACATCCAGACAAAAATTTAGTTTCAATCACAATTCGTCTCTATCACACAAGCTGTTACGATTCACTGATTTTTAATAAAATTATATAAATTAATAAATATTTTTGATAACATAAGTTATAATTAAAAGACTTTTTTGAATTTACCTGTAAGGAAAAAAAATATTGGTTTATTCAAGTACGTATTTTTATTTGTGTATTTAACACATCCGCTTACAAAGGCACCATACCGCAACCGGCATTTTTGGGCATACATTTAAATACATTATAATGCCATTAAAATAGTAGGGTCATAAATGGGCAGGTGATGGTTGGATAAAAAATAGAAATAGCCCACGGCTACTGCGGGGTTGTGGCTGTCAGCGTTATGGTAGCCCACTTGCTCTACCGTAGCGGTGTAAGCGAGAAAAATGAGACAGTTGTTTGAGTTGTTTGACTTAACTTTGACTTCGGTGGTCGCAATTAAATCGAGTTAGCATTAATGGAGGTGGCTAGTGCCACCTCCATTAAGTAACTGGAGCATATTTATCTAGACTGAAGATGTGTCAACAACACTCAAATATATTGTGTCTTTTAGCATCTGTTTATCATCTACGAATACAGACATAATGTCCGCCACCTGTCTTATAGCGCCTATGTAAACACAGCACTTTTATTCGCCCGTAATTCATACAGATTTGCACATACAACACAGGTGGGTACAAGCCGCAAGCGCGCTGAGCCACAATGTCGCACGCCACGGGGAAAATGTTAAAAATCAATGTCACTCACCAAATGTGAATATCAAATTACAAGAGAAATCCAAAGAGAAAGAGAGAGTTATATGTGTATTTGCACGTATGGAATACAAAATTTATTTATGTATACATCTACACACGTAGGAAGAAAGTTGACACTAAGAGACTGACAGACAGACATCAACGATTTTTATACTCATACAATCATAGAATACAAGAATAATATAATACACTCGGTGGCTCAAATACATTATGTCTCTCATACAATAATGTGATAATTTTAACAGAAATTTTCATCCTCTTTTTTCTTACCTTACGAAACAACGAAATGAAATACGAAGCTATATTTTCCATTGAATTTTGAACGAATTGAAACTGGATGTATACCCTTACAAACAAAAAATCGATAAACAAATGACGAAATTATACATACATGAAAATATTTACAACCGAATTGTCCATTTATTATTTTAAATCAACTTAAAACAGTTAAATTTCAGGCAAGTAATTATAATTCCGTTTGTAGGAATTAAATCTCATACCCATGCAGAAAGAGGTTGCAGCCGAAGATTTTTAGATTTTCGATAGATTTCCGTTGATCGTCCCTCGCTAGCGGTCAAACGACACGCAATTAACTATAAACGCATCTAAACCCTTCATAATAAAGATACCCTTTTTGTGTAAACTATATGACATGTCCCTAATGTTGTAAACATGTTTGATTAATATCCAAAACAGAACAGGTGTAAATTTTTTTTATGTATATAAGGAACATATCGTCCATTTGCGACGAAAGTGTGATATTTCGAAATACACAATTTTCCAATTTTATAAACGTGATTATTTCGTATAGTTTATTTGAATACATACAATACCTTTACATGAATTGTTGCATTATTAATTTACCAAAGAGATGCTCTAACAGTATTAAGTGCTATACATATAAAATTAGAATCGAATAAAGTAAAAAAAAACCTGGAACATCGAGGTTCTAAAACGTTACACTGTTGTACAGGTGATACGTTTTTGTATAATAATTATTGTATATTAGGAAACTTAATATATAAAAATGAATGTTTGTCTGTATGTCCTTTATAAAATCGTAAACTATGCATTTGATCTTTAGCAAAGTTGTTGTGCATGAGCCCACGAAGGTTTCTGAGTTGGTACGCCCAATTTTCGGCAGATGGCGCCACTGTCATTCCGATGAATTTCATATATTGAAGTGACAGTTCATGTTGATTTGAATTGAAACGAAAACAGCGAACGAATGACGACGTTTCGAGGGAAAATAAACACGGACGAAATCGCGGGCACAGCTAGTATATTTATATATTACACAGCACCACAACTACACATACTTTATGTTATTACACAGCAATATTCTATAACCGCCCTTAAAGAAAAACAATTAATCTTACGTTTGATCGACAATTCTGGTGAAATGTCCTAATTCATATCTTGCGCAGGAAATTGCAATTGTTATTCAGCACGGAAATACGTCCAGCCTTCTTGGCACCATGTTGCATGGGTACGGACTTAGATGACATTGCTCAGATTAAACTTTTATTGTAATTCGTCTTAAAGTATTCCAAGTTAGATTGGTAATTATTAGGTTTTAATTATCTAATTGTTAGTAGCAAACCTATGGACATCTGTAACCAAGTTTATAAATAACAAAAGATCTGCTTGAGTCGTTTACAGCTGCATTGTTTCTACTAAGGACTAAGATAGTAACACAATTTATAAGTGAGCCGACCGCCACACCTTGCTCACATTAAGAACCATTTAAATGATCAAGACCAAAGACATAATTAAATGTGCTATCTTTCTCAAATTATACTGTATAAAGTATATGTTAACCAGTCATTGTTTTAAAAGATTGCCGAAAGTTTTTTCCGTTGACCTTTTTTCTCGC
The DNA here is from genome assembly GCA_018251015.1 of Phocides pigmalion okeechobee. NCBI lineage: Eukaryota > Metazoa > Arthropoda > Insecta > Lepidoptera > Hesperiidae > Phocides > Phocides pigmalion. The sequence continues at coordinate 13,066 of DWON01001600.1, forward strand.
GGTCAACTTTAGCCACCAGGGCGCTCACAGCCGATGATCTTACATTGTATCTTTGAAATTCATTAAGTATTTATAAAAACTTGATAATGAATGCAAGTAAAAGATCATCTTCATCTTGATTTTCGTTTTCCATATTTCGCTATATCCACCGCCATTGTTTTGTTTGTAAGATATTTACATACACTTAATGAACGTCAAAGGTAAAAAAGATTAATCGGCTTTGAGCGTCACGTTGTTTGTTTTCCAACTCCCGCACGTTTTATAATTTATTTTCTTAAATCCTATATTCACTATGGCCAGTGTCAGAAATCCTCATATTATCATAAAAAATAACACAGTATTTTAGTGTATTAAGTTCAACATTTTAACAAATTACATAACTTAAATTAATTTATTATTTATATATTTAATTTAATTATGCCATCGAAACATAGGATAGTATAAAAAAAAACAAACTCAAAATATTTTTATTCAAAGTTCAATAAACTAAACACCGACTCGTAAGATGTTTTTTTTTGAAAAAGAGATGTATCAACTTCGTAACCTTACACAAGTAAGATTCTGACTAGAAATGTGTTATCTTGTCGTGAAGAAGTGTCAAGTGGTGTTGTACTAATATGTATAATAGACAAAGTTGCAAGTATCACCTCGTAAATTCATAAATGTCACAGTGTCACCTTGCCCTATGGAACAGGGAATTAATTTAGCATCACAAAAACCCCCTAAGACCCCTGACCTACGCTTGATAAATTGCTTCCCTCAGCCCTTTTTCGTGGATAAAGGTTTCTATTGATCTCTGTTTATATGTACCTCTTATTTATAAGTTCATTTGTGGAAGATTAATAAAATGAATCACTTTAGATAATGCTATATAACGGATAGTCATAGTTACTGTTTTTCGCCGATATTTCGAAGCAGATACATGGCTTTCTTTTACTTTTGATTTACTTTTGAGTGACTCTACTTTTTAATTCTGCATTTTATAGCAATATGTAATTTGTAACATACTGCTTTCAAGGAAAGATATATTGAATTAATCAAATGATTACATACAGTGTCAATAAAGAACAATGATTGTTTTTACGGTATAGTAGAAATAAATATTTAATTTTACTATATAATGTTTACTCACAATTAATGATTTTAATTGTATTTTTTTCGAAACAGTTGCATGGCTCGTGATCATGGCTAAATTGTGGGTGGTTTAAAAATCTTTAATCGTGAATACTTGTTACATAGGAAAATTTATTAATTCAGCAAAGATATTAATTTAAAACCATAAGAATTTTGTTGTGAAAAACACTTTTACTACCCACTGTAAATATATAATGCAAAGTTATATTTGACGAGCAAAGTTACGTGTTATTGCTTGTATTTTATAAAATGCCACATGGCCGGGTACACAGAATTAATTTGGCGTACCACAAAAAGCCACCAGCCTTAAGGCCCTTGTGACCTTCACTTGATGAATTGCCTTCCTCAGCCCTTTGTCGATAAGGGCTCCTGATTGATTCGCTGGCTTTTCAGGACTCTTTAAGGAACTTGTTTAACCGAAAACGTCGGGATACGAAATATAATATTCTTAGATAAATGTCAAAAAAATACTTAAAAAAAAACAATAATTATTTTACAACCTAAGAATATTTATTACTAACAAATTAATAATTTTACAATGAAATAATTATTATTAATGAAATAACAATCAAACAGAATTTGATCCGATCTAAGACCGAACACGAACTGAGCCGAGCGGTGATCTGCTCGGCTTTTTATACCCCCGGTTCTTAATAATACTTCTATTCTTCTATAATATTATATATTATAAAACATTTTGTGGTTGCCGAATACACATTATTGGAGGCGGCCATCTTAGTCGTCAAGAGTAAGAACGCATTCGCATCCATCCTTAAATAGAACGTCTATTCCAGTTGTTGTCCATGGGCTGCGGTGACCACTTAACATCAGGTGGCCTGCATGCTCGTTTCTTACTCTTTCATAATAAAAAAAACAAAGTACCCACGTCGCGCCTGTCTGTCTGTTCATGATAAACTTAAAAAGTACTGGACGGATCTTCTCACACTTTTCTACAACAGGTAGAGTGATTCCTGAGAAATGTTTTGGTGCATAATAAGTGTGTTTTTTGTGTAAATTGGGCGAGCAATTAAATAGTTAATATATTCATTCGCTGTTAGAAATACATTGATGTTTCTTATTGTTAGTTTTTGCAACTAGGTAATGACAGGATGCATGTATGAAAGAACAATCATGTATGTAAATAAAAACTCTATTACTCGAGCCAAGCCGGGCAGGATCGCTAGTAAAATCTGAAATATTAAAGCGGTCATTATCATCGTATCATTTATGGAATAATCAATTGTACAATATCATTATATATTTTTCTATTAGTCAATTTAAAAAATATATATATTTACTTAAATAAATTATCCTTAAGTTAAATATATATTATGTTATAAGTTAAATATCTTCAAATAAACCGTAATAAAAAAGATGAATAAGATTTATAACAGTAAATAAAAGTCTTATTAAAAAAAAAAGTAGTCTGTCCACGTTAAATAGTGATCGTAATTCTCTGCGTTAGATATGAACCAGTCCTTCTGTATTCTATGATTTAAGGAAATTGAATAGACGGGTGATACTAAGCCTGTATTCATTATTACGTGTAAGGTAGCATGGTACAGTTCACTCCAGGTCTTTCCCAGCTGTAGTAGACCTGTGTGTAGCAGTGAGATATTTGAGGAGTTGTAGTCACGGACGTTAGCTCAGCACGATACAATAAAGTAACAGAATCTTTGCAGTTTCGTCGCAAAAAATCAATGATATGTCCAAGAATCAATGATAAATTCACATTTCTCTTCTGGTTCGGGGCGTTTGTTTATCGTCTTTATCTTTGTATTTATATGTTATTGTCTTCCGTTCGATAGAGAATTATGTTATGGGGTTATTTAATAAGTATTTCCTAAATGACATGGAAACAGGAAATAAGCATGCAGTCTTCGTAATTACTAGTTTTTTTACCTATAGACACCCATCTATAAACAAAACAAAAATCCAAGCGGAAGTCAATGACGAAGGCGTTACCACTCCTGAGGACTAAGGTCGATCGATATAGCTAGAAGCACGCTCAGACTTAGCACCTAAATGGTCTCTGCAGCTCATGGACGTCCACGTAAAACCTCAAACAAGACTAAAGTTCCGCCTGACGTCGTACATAGATGCGTTGCTACTGATGACCAAGATGGCCGTCTCGCTTGAATGTTTAGCAGACTTACTTGAAGTGAAAGTATTTTAAAATGTATTTAAGTAGTTTTTGAGTTTATCGATTACAAAGTATTATATCCTACAACAACATCAAATGTTTTCCCTTTGCAGACTACTGCATTTATAGTCAAAAGAGCCACGTAGATCTACATGCAAAGCTGTTAAGTAACACGAACGCGTGACTTTAAACATGACTCCGTTTAAATTGTACCATGATAAATAACAAAGGGACTTGATATTCAAGAAATGTCAGGCGCACAATGCCAAGTAAGGGCAGCGGAAACTCCTCAAAATTAATTCAGTCTGGGTAAACTCAACAAGTCGATGCAAAAGACAAACTTACTCCAATAGCGTTCAAAGGTCCGCTCAGGTCAAATGCGAAGGGGAACGATATTATCAAATGTCGCTTTTGGCTCGGTGGCCGCTCGTGACTTACCTTACACGTAGATCGAGGTCCAAGTTTTAAGTGACTTCGGAAATTAAAATACGAAATTAGTGTGTGATGGCAAGACCACACAACCTGTTTTTTTATTGTGAAAGAGTAAGAATCGGGCATGCAGGCCACCTGATGTGAAGTGGTCACTGCAGCCTATGGACAACCACGTCCAATCTCAAATACAACAGAAGTTCTATTTAAGGATGGATGCGGATGCGTTCCTACTCTTGAGGACTAAGATGGTCGCCCCCAATAATGTGTGTCGTTTGATTTACGTGAAGTAAGCATGTACGTCACCATAATAGGAGAACGACTCGTGTGTGGACGTGGGTTGCAGCGACTACTTAAGATCAGATGGTTAACATGGTTTGCTGTTTTTCTCACATAATAAATAAATAAAAATATTCTAATAAGGATTCCCGGTGCGGGCGTCATGGATACATACAAAGACAATTGCACAAATATCCAGGCCCAGAACAGAAATCTAAATTCACTATTCTGATGTTTGTTTGGCCACTAATTGTACCCGGAATTGCATGTCAAACTAATGAGGTCTTCAAGTAATACCTGGGATAATTATATGTGAGATAATTGATAATGAAATAATATTATCAAATTCAAATTCAAATATTTTAGTTTATTGTAAGATATTTACATACTCTTAATGAATCTCAAGGCTACAATGTTGAAATTAATACATCAGCTTTGAGCGCCCTGCGGGCTAAAGTTGACCAGGAGAAAAAGGCCGACGGAAAAAACTCTCGGCACTCTTTCTAAATTAGTCCTTCATACATAAACATTACACAGTATAACTTTAGAAAGATTGTCTGAATTAGTATCTTAAATAATTCGTATATAGGATAAAATATAGATAAGAATATACTTTTAAAACATAATATTTCTTGTACCTTGTACCAAAGTCCAAAATAGCTTGGACAATGGAGTGGGCGAAGCAAGAATGATGCGAATGGGTTTACAATTGTTAATTTAAGAATGGATACTGTTTGTTTTGGGTTTAATGAGTGCAGCGATATGGATCTTGATTGAAAATCAAACAGTTTTGACTTTAAACAGAATAGGCCATTACGACATGAAGTGATTGTTTTAGCTACAGAACTTAATGATCAAAGTAACCTAAACATAACATGGAATAACCTTGAAAGTAATTATAATTAAAGCCTAACCTAAACAATCTAAAGAGCGCCCGTGTGGTAAAGTAACCTAGATACAATATGGAATCATTTCAAAGTAAATGCTAAGAATTTTGCATGCATTGCCACGCTGAATAGTAATCGTATTTTTTACGTAAGACATGAACCAGCTACCACCAGTAACGTTGACGAAACATAGAAGTTGTTTCACGGCATTTCATGAAACTGGACGTACTTCTCCAATCAAACTTAAGTTTCGCTTTAAATTATCGCTCATTGTACGATTCTCTTTTTCCATAAGATGTATAATATATACATAAAAGAGTAAGGTGCCTGACAAATCCACAGATCAAAAATCTACTTCTTTTTTTAAGTGGAAAAGTAGCAAAGGAGCAAGCAAATCATCTAATGATGAAATACAGCCCATTGACATCTACAACCTACCAGAAGAATGGCCAAAATCCTGCTTGACGCGGTGCACAGATGCATTGCTACTCCTAAGGATTGAGTTGGTCACCTCATTTCTTAGTGTAGCTGATAACCGCGTTTCTCCAACCGAAACACAAGTACTCCATTACGACGGATTATGATGGCAGTGCTGGCACTTCCCCGGTCGAACTACAGCTTTCACGTTTTGGAAGTTTCACTTTTAAAAGGGTAACATAAAGACTTAATAATTTGTATGAAAACGAGAAAAATAAATAAATATAATAGCGAACATTGCCGCGAGTAAAAAGTAGTCGAAATAGTAATATTTTTTTACCGAATGACAGAATACCATACAAGAATTTAGCTATCTGTATGCATATATCTTCTTTAATTATCTACATGTGAGTGAATCCCTGTGTGGGCCAGACGATTTCAAGTCAAAACAACATGTTTACGATCAGACCCCAATCGTTTTCGTCTATTCGATGTTGGAGATAATTCGATTGTACCACGAATAATCGGACATGGTTTAATGAATCAAGAACACGATGGAATGATAAGGGCCACCAACAGCGTGTGTTTGGTGTTTGGCCCAATGTTTGTGATTTGAACCAATGTTTGCGGTTTGTCCCAATGATTGTGATTTGAACCAATGTTTGTGGTTTGAACCAATGTTTGATAGATGTTTTAATAATTATTAACTCGCTTATAATTAATAAATAATACTAGTACTACTAAATCAAACTAATATCATTGCGGAATTTATATGTGTATCGCACTAAGTAACGGGAACTCAAGATCAACTCTTTTCCAATTACCGATACTTCGAACCAGTTACGACGAGCCATGCGATCGTGGTAACGGCTAAACTGCTGCGGAGAGACCGTTGTCAGGTCTTATGTAAAGGGAAAAACGCTGCTTAAAATAAAACAATACATATTATATGAACATACATATATAAAACTATATCTTTAATTATTAAATTTATGTACTACATATGACTTACATACACATTTAGCCGTGACCACGATACGTGCAAAATATTGGCATCAGTTACACAGTAACTCGTAATTATTGATGTTAGTAATACATCAAATTTTGAAGTCTAATAAAATTTTAACTTCTTTCTATCTATTACATATAATTATGGTATTTAATAACGCAACAGAACCCAAAACATATTCAACACTTTTGTTTGCTTGTCTATACGTTTGTACGTGCTAATCTCTAAAATGGCTAATCCGATTTCAAAACGGTTTTACTTAATGCATGTCATTAAGCTTCAATTAACATTTGACATTCATTAAATTTTAATCAGTTTTTAAAAATGTTGACTCAATTTAAAAGTTGCATGTATGAGGAAATAAAACATAATAAAGTTGACAAATTGATTGCAATGAACTTTTAGAGTCCCAAGTCATTACTCACTGGATATTTATAGGTGGTCATTTGATCCCAATGCCTGATGCCGGAGTTCAATTATGTCTATTGAGTAAGGGCGGATTGGCGCCGACAGGACTTGATGGTCAATTTGAATTACTGGAACCATTGAGGAGATACAGACGGAACTTTAACAGAGATATAAAAGGTAGATCCCTACTTTATTTGTTTGAGTCTGAAATTGTGATCTTCAAGCCGAGAGCTGTAGCTAAAAGCCCTTTCACTTCACGAGACCAAAAAATTAAGTAAGTTTTTCATGTGAAACAAACGAGCATGCAAACCACCTGATGTTAAGAAGTCGTAGCCCATATACATCCAAGTACAACCACAAACACGACCAAAATCGTATCTGAACTCGAACGTAGATACGTTGTCCTCAGGAGTCCTCAGGAGTAGCAACATATCTACGTTCGTGCTCAGATAGTCTATGACCTGCGACTACTTAACATCAGGTTGCTTGCATGCTCGTTTGCTACTCTTCTCACATAGAAAAAGCTGAGAGTTTCAAAGATTTGTAATGTGATGTGGTAAATGCACTCGAAGCTGGGATAGATCGCTAGTTAAATAAAAAGACAGATGGATTAGGATTTTAAAAGGAACAAATGGTAAAAGTACCTTTTCCAAATTACCAAGTTCCTATAGGCTCGTCACACCGTCGGCACGATCGAACAAATCTGTGTTGGGATGTCGACAGATGTCCGACATCGGACAGGACCTTTTAACAGCCGGATTAAGGTTAATGTACACTGGTTCACAACTTGATAACGTTTTTTAGTGGGACCCAAAAGGCTTAGGGTGTTATCGTAAAAAACTTGCCCGTTTATTTGTGACTAATCATTATATTTATATTTTTATGGGAATACAATAGTAACAACGCATCTACGAGCTCAGATAAGACTTCAGTCTTGTCTAAGGTTCTATGCAATAATTCATTCGCTGCAGAGTTTTAATGTGAGGTAAACTGCATGCATAACCGGTAATCCTTCTATAATAGTAGAAAATATTTTCGACAAAATTTAATGAATACATTCATTTTTTTGCTAAAGACTGGAATTAGCACTCGTGCCTAACATAGCCCATCCTTTCAAAGTTCTAGAAATAATTTTCGACTACTTTTTATAAACCATTTCGTTTTTTGCTTAAAAACTGATACTGAATACTAGAATTCATTATACAGGTAATCTGGCTATAAGGCATGTTCCCTTTTTTCTTTAAAAACTGACAATTAATGCTGATATTGGTACTCATTTATGATTGTAGAAGGTATTTTCGACCTGCTCTTATAAATCGTTTATTAAAAATACATTTAAACTTTCATATATTTGAACATTACAATATGAATGCGCCCTTATCTAATCGACGCTGTTAATATAAAATTTTATGATGACGAGGGTAGCTGGTACCTGATTTGTGACGTCAATTTTTAGATAAATTCTTGGACATCACTGAGGCCGAAGACATATTTTGAGATTAATTATAAAGTGTGTTAAACGAATTCTTATCTAACCATCTGGAATCTTGAACTTTGAAAGTTTATCGTGAGCTTTTTATTTTAATACCAAAATTTTAATTTTACCAGGTGTCACTTTAACATTCCTCTTGACTGACATTTGATGTTCAACCCGAGCCCTGTTACAAATAGTTTGGTTCGAAATATGGGCAATTAAAAAGCGTTAACCATGAGTACCCGTTATTCAATCGTAAAATGTTTAAATTCCACGATAATATTAGTTTAAAACAGTAAATAGCTTGAAGGTTTTTTTTATTTGAGAAGAGTTACAAACGAGCATGCTGAACCACCTGATGTTAAGTAGTCGCAGCCCATAGACACCAACGTACAAACTTAAAAACGAATGAAATCGTATCTGAGCTTGAACGCAGACGCGTTGCTACTCCTAAGAACAAAGATGGTCGCCTCACTCCAAAGTGCAGCCGGCAAATCTTATTCATTACTATATTATATCTTTTTTCATAGATCTCCAAGGCTGGGCGCGTCCAAAATACTTCCCTATCAACATTTGCTCATAAAACAACCTCTGCATTATTTATTATCTCTAACGTGTAATTAAAACACAATTTATGTAAAACGAAGACATTATTACGTCTATAAATAAACCAACCGAAATTATAATGCTTGAAATAAAGAAACTTATCGATAATATATTCAATTTTATGGATGTTAAGGCGCTGGCTTCATTGGCATCGAGAAACGAGTGACGATAAACACGGTTGATTTCAATTGAGTTCTAACGTAAATTGTATGTATTATAATTGTACATATAACTTTAGTTTTATGTATTGTAATCGTATATGTTTTAATTATTATATGAACGCCTAATACGAGTAAAATCTAACATTGGGTATCAGGATTCATCAAAATTAAAATGTTGAATATTATTTATATTACAATAGCCATCAACCATACCTTTCCACGAAAATGCTGTTCTAATCATAGGTAATTTTTTTTTAAGTATGGCGTGTGTATTTTTTTTAAATCAAAGAAAAATCTAAAGCTTTATAATATTAATCGAACATATTATAATAGAAGGACTAATATAGACAATTTGAAAAATAAATTGAAGAAAAACGAATACAAAGATTTAAAAAAATAAAACAAAATTATAGCAGACTTGTTTGAAAACTAACCATCCCTTTTTATTAACTTTAATACTAATTACGTTTACTAGCTCGCGATATGACAAGTGGTTAATGTATTAAATTTTATTGTTTTAAATTCGATTCGTAATTGAGACGTATCGAATCCGATCGGATGTGAGAACGTCCATAAACAATATTTTATAGGACCCCTTAATGATAATATGTTCAGCATTTATTTTATATATTCTCATGCTCGTTTCAGCTCATTAAAAGCTGTAGATCACTTTAATGTGGTTTTGTTTTGTTTAGTTTTATTTTTAATTTTGTAAATACGAGTATACTAGCAGTGTTTTGATTAGGGTTGCCAATCTTCAATTATCTATACATACTCGTATAATAAAATTGTAACTGATCGCTGTCGGTACATGGCAAATATATTTAAAAAATCATAATGGAGGGCCTTTTATACAGAAAAGAGAACCCAAAACAATGTTTTTTTTTGTTTTTTTTTTTTGTATGTATGATTTGAATACACTTTTCAGAATTATATTGTGATATAGTTGTCAGCCTATAACTGTCCATTGCTGAACATAGGCCTCCCCTAGAGCGTGCCATGTTGTACGGTCCTCTGCTTGCTTATATTGTGATGGGCTTCACTTATTTAGTGTTTCTTTCATTTAAATCAGTTTATAAATAACTAACTTATGTCCATTTATGTCAAACAGCATCGACGAAGTCAGGGGCATAGGTAGTACTGATTAAAATAGTATTATAATTTTTGTTTATATAAAATATGTATCATAGGCTAAATAATAGACCGGTAATAATGCGGTTGACACTTTGGATTTGAATCACTCAGTTAACATACATATATTCACACAGCCCGGCTTGTTTACTTCAGCTACTTCACAGTATTATGTTGGTATATTGCTGTGAAGTAGTGCTGCTGCTGCATTGACTCTATTATCATTTTATAAAAGCGACCAATAAGGGCACGGTTGACAGGTTGACCCTAAATCTAGATCCCTTACAGGATCACTTTGTTGTCCGTCCGTCCATCTGTAAAGACCCTTTTTCTCAGGAACGCGTAGAGTAGAGGAGTCTATAATATCTGTAAGCAGTAACAAAATCAAACTTCTATGTCAACGCAAACAAAAGAACAGGAACTTAAGCCGCATATTTTCAAACTCACAACTCGCAAGGGAATCAAAACCTAAAGGGTACTTCCAGTCGACCTAGAATCTTGAAATTTGGCATTAAGCAACGTTTTATAGCACATATAAAGGAAAATTTCCGAAAACCTTATTTTTTTTTTAA
>DWON01001601.1:0-23714 GCA_018251015.1 Phocides pigmalion okeechobee
ATTGGCTAGGTAATAACAAGTTTAATATAAAAGGAACCACCTAGGTCTGCTTACCCAAGGTTAATAGATCTATGGTTAGGAGATGTAAAACTTATTTTAAAACACTATTAAGTGGTTCTTATTCACCTGGTTTAGTTCCACCATCTGTATTCTACTTCCTCATACCATAAGGTTCTACTAAATAATAATTATATTACATTGAAGTTATATACAATGTAATTACAAATATTGAAAAGCAAATAATAATTACGTTCGTTGTTTCTCTTCTTGGACGTGCGACGTGACTATAAATAATTATGCAAGAACGGCACGTCTTAATGTAAACTAACAGATATAAACTCACCCATATAATTACGGATGACCGATTTCAAAGCGGATGGGGCCTGTGCAGAACCACAACTGAGACTGCATTGCCAGATCTACAACCTGAATAGCAAGTTCTCGATACGTTTATGAATTATCATTCCCGTCTTAAGGTTGGTCGGTTAATAGGACAGAAAGCTCGATGATGCGTAACGACCAATAAGGAATGTCGAAACAATGGAGAATATTTATAGGTTTGTAGTCAATTTGCTACATAGTACCTAATGCGGCTCCAAAGCCGTTCTATTTGTAACAAAGTATTTAACAAAGTTACGGCCGCAAAATAGGTACGTCTTGATTCCAAATTACAGTTTTAAACTGTTTCGTAGCGGAAGGAAAACTTGAGTGATAGTTATATTTATATCATATAAATACATGGCAATCAAATAAGGAAATCATTATCCTAAATTGTGTTGGTAGGTAAACAATATTTTTTTATTTTTCCTAATTATTTAACCGCATATAACAGAACAATAAACCAAACTATTTTATTAAATAATTAATGCATTACATAAAATATTTAGTTATGTATATTCAACAATGGTGTGCCAAGTGGTCCTAAGTTTATTTATTTATTTATTTGGATTGCCAACAAGATACAGCGCCACAAGCTTAAAATTTGCGCATGTTATAGATGTATACAGAACTGCTCCTACCGTTATTTAAGTATAAACCCATTACACTCCTATTGCTAACCTCGGGTCTGTTTAAACAATGAAATTAATTATAAGCACATGTGCAAATTAGATCTCTCACACCTTCCAGAAAGCTTAGTCAAGGGATATTCGCATATAACATAAAACAATCAGTCAGAGGTGCGTGCCAGAGATTCCAGCCCTTATATGACAGGCCAGATTCATACCAATAGCTATTCCCGTATAAACATAACGTTATAGCTGTATATAACTTCAATTTTCTGTTCTACGTTGAATTGTAGCCTAATAGACTGTTGTTTCGAAATAATGGCGACTGCAACGAAAATAGACGTCAAAAACGATAACGCAGAACGGCGAGAATTATGGACTTGCCTACTCGAACCTTTTTTTATTAATTATGTACAAAAACCTCTGTATACCATATTTTTACCATTGTTTGAAAATTATTAACGTTAATACAACAAAATTACGTGAAAAGTAACATTTAAGAAGTGTCCATTCAAAGACGACCTAATTATTCTACGATATGAGTGCAAAATTTATTTATATGGGAAAATATTATGTGGGTATCTGGACCTACGATCGTGTCTCGGCCATATAACCTAACATCTGGAGCGTTTCGTCTTCATTGTAAACAACTATAGCTTCCCTCTGAGATCCCGATATCTCTACATAAGACATATTATTTATTTATCCGATATTTGACCACTTGTTTGTGTAGTAAGACTTAAGTAGTTATAATACGGTAAGCGTGAACGGTTTTTTGTTATTTAGGAACTTTATTTTTTCATTATAACATTATATCCGCTTTAATCACAATGATAACCTTCGAAGGAAGCAGATTAAAAATAAATACTCAACCAATTAGTGAGCATTTGCTTAACCACTGAGAAAAACTCATTATACATCACTTTAAGGGGAAAACCGGATTAAATAAATTATATCATTTTTGTGACTTTTTTGTTACATTCGTTAAATTATAACTGTATGAACATTACAATACACATCATAACGGTGTTATTGAATGTTTTACCAATTCTTATAGTTCTTTTGTTCTTACCTATACATGTATATGTTTCTAAATGTAATAACTTTGTTTTATTCTCAATACAAGACAAATAAAAGTAGAGGAAATAAAAAGATCCACTATAAAATTATTTATCGTTAACGTCAATAAACAATCCTTTACATTGACCCTATAGAATTGGTATGGAATAGAAGTCTAGAATAATGCCATATTGTAGGATTTCGTATATTTTAGGTACATTATATAATATTTTTTAACTTTTATTGTATCCTCCATATACACACGAAAGATATGTACACTAAAGAAATGTACTTTATCAAATGTGGTTCATCCGTTTAGGAGTTATGAGGTAATATCAGAATTGATTTTTAGACTTCTTCGCAGTCTTGTAAAATGTAAAGGTTATTAAAAGACTAACTCCACATATACATATGTAGATAGACATAAAGTATTTTAGACAGACGTGTTATAATTTTAAAAAGCTTCACAAATTACGAAGCCATTATTGATATGAGCTTTTAATAGACCTGAAAACTTATATTAATAAAATGTATGACTTTTGTTATATTCGATGGTCAGAAAATTATTTTTTACCTCTTTTCAAAATACTTCTACCAACATTATCATAACACGAATCATTATATTGCTATTAAAATTTCATAGAAAACAATATAACGTGTATTTCGAGTTCAATCATAATGTGGCTTGTTCATGGTAAACGCATATGTGGTTCTGAATGAGGTCGCTCCATTGCAACAGTTTTGGCGGAATTTCGTAATAAACAAAACATCACCGGGACTGTGTTGGCCGGATTCCAAGATGCAGTTTAGTTTACTTGAAGGGATCGCTGGGGATTGGAAACCTTTTATTTAAACAGTGTCATTTTACGTGTTACGATATAATTTATGATTCAAGTATTATATGTAAATAATGTAATCTAATATATTTTAAAAATGATACTTTGGATAGTTCCTCAAACACCCATACCTTCCAAATTATCTTAAGCAGTTGACAAAGTATAATTAAGTAATATCCTTATTTTAAAAACCAATAACATAGTCAAATGCACCAAATCTGAAGTCTCCATTTTGAACCCACCAAGCTATTTATAGTGAACTCTGACAAACTTTATTCTTAAAATAGTAGCTGAATCTGTCGCCTAAATATTAAATGCTGCGACCACCCACGATTTCACTCGCACAATTATGCATACCTACTCATAATTTTAACTGTGTCTATTATGTCAAAAACTACTTCCTTTTACTTATCAATTATTACATTAGATGGTAGGTATGTAGGCGTGTCGTCAATTAAATCTATCGTAACGTTTTTATTTTTTATAAATTAAGATCGATCAAACTATAATGTTTTTTGTATTATAATGTTTAATTTTATTGTAAACTTACGTTACCTACTTACACTTTGAATATGTACTAATATACGGGGAAATAAGTAAACATTCACAACAACACTGTAAATAGTTTACGTGAATTTCTATCGTAATCAGAAAAAAACGCACGAGAAGTTACAACGTAGTTCTCAGGTAGAACTTCACTCCAATTCGAAGTGGCAGATTGGTACTTACTATTCGACCAAGCCAACCAGAATACTGCAGGCACTGATGGCAAAAAAGTTGTTTTTTTCTTTCATTTGTTTTTTTTACTACTACGCTCATTTTAGGTTAGCTTGCGGTTATAATGAATAAACAACCAAACATTTTTATTTATGTACACGTAAAATTCTTGAATAACATGAATAAATGAATTACCGTTTTTTAATATGCTTACTCTCTGAATACCTACATATTCAGAATCGATACAACTGTCCTCACTAATGTTTATTGATAATTGCCTCTCTTTCTAATCCTATAGTCTCTCTTCATTCCCATATTGATTTAATTCCAATACGATTAACTGCTGCTTTTATAAATTTTTACGTAATGAATTATATCTATGCTAGCAGACAAAAGCATAAGTGAAATAATCGATGCTGCGAATGATAGTATGACGAACGCGGTACCTGAGACGGGGAGGTCATATTCCTCTCGTTCGTCTAGTTGGCTTGGTCATTTAATACCATCAGATGGCTATATAATCCATAAAAGTAACAAAACATGGATCCTATAAAGGAAATCTAACGTACCAACGAACAATCTAGTTTAGCTAGTCAATAATATGTATAAACAAGTGTACCATTGTAGAATGTTAAGTGATTCTGCAACTCTTAGCAGATAGACAAAGGAATTGTTAGCATCAACGTTTACCACATTTTTATATACTAACTAGCGACCCGGCACAGCGTCGCTCGTATAACAGAGTTTATATTTACTTACATAATTTTTCTTTCATGCATGCACCCAGTCCACCTACTTAAAAACTAACAATTAAAAACATATATTTCGAACGACGACTTAATTCCAATACTTCATTTAACTAATTAATTTCTCGCCCAATTTCCAAAAAAAATCTTAACTTATTATGCACCAAAACCTTGTTGTTGAATACTGTGAGAAAATCCTCTTAGTACTTTTTGAGTTTATCGTGAACAGACTTTATTTTATAATATTTAGAGATAACAATATCTTATTAGACAAAGTATCTATTATACATAAAACGTAGATACCGTATTATTTGCAGTTAGTTACCAGTTTGAAGACAACAAGCTGATCGAATGGTATTTATGTGGGTGTGTTGTAAATATTGATCGGTCCCACCTATTGCGATGTGCCGCGCGTCCCTATTGAATGAGAAGATGAGGCCGCGCAGATTGACATCCGGTACTTTGACGACGTGCTAAATTGATGGACCAATGCATCCTAGCGCGTGATGTATGAAACCGACAATCGAATTGATTTCTTTTATGTAGTAAGTAGATGATGGAGACGAACAGGCAGACATTTTTTATAGCAGAAGAATAGCAAAAAAGCGTGCAGTAATTTGCATGGTTAGTAATTACTAATTTTGTAGTGTCACACCTTGACACCTAGAAATCTTTAATTAATTCCAAATAGGAGTGAATCGCTACTGGTTGGCGACAGATACATTGCACCCCTATGGACTAAGTTAAACGCTTCATATAAATATCTCTTCCCACATCTTTTAAACTCAAGAACACAAATGTGTTTAACACCCGTTGTAAAGTTATAAGGCGAATTTACTTCAACCAACAAAAAACCTTATTTCCTTCACACAGAAAGATAGCCGTAATCTTTTCATGGGTTTTCATAAGATCACTTAGAACGGGCCCACCCATGTTTGTATAATTTCCTTATATTTTTAATCTGTTAATATCATTTGTAGTGTACTAATAAATAAATAAAATTTATATATGTATTTACTTGAAAATAGGTTTATTAACCTGTTTCGCATTGTTGATATTCTATATAATTCATAGATGTGAAAATATCATAAGTATTATTTTTCGAAATCTACGTAGTGGGTCAGTAAAAGTTGAAAACGTCGTGCTTTAAGTTTTTACTGCAGTATCGATGTGTAACAGTAAAAACTACGGTTTTCCTAGTAACTACGACTTTCCTTCATTTTCTCGTGCAACAAATATTTAATATCTGTACTCGACAGCTGTTCAGAGAAGGCTATTCTAGGTAATTCTACTTACTGTAAAATTATACAGTAATTTGCAATTATTATATTTTTTGTTGCATAACCAGCCTGGTATTGGCGTTAACAGTGTTATATTTTGACAATATATTTTTGGTATATTATCAAATACAATTGATTATAACATATTCCCAATAACACTAAATATATCCTTTTTCCTCAATAATTTGTATTTTAATGAACTAATTTACTCGCAGCTATCGCGAAAAACAAAAATATTTTAACATGCATTATCAATTCAGTTAAAGTAAACATATTTTAGCTGCAATTGCCGATGGAAGTGATGGGTAACAGCCCCACCGTCTTTCTGTGTGCGATTTCTTAAAATATATTTAGGCAAAAGATTTGTTAAAGACTTCTTCGTATAAGGTGTTCCAAACTCAAATTAGTCATAAGGTGTGCGGTCGTACTCGTAGGTCAGTATGATGTCTGCAATCTTAGTTAAGCAGTTTTGTAGCTTGAGATCATAACACATTTCCAAGGGCTTTACTTCAGATCTGAGGAACTTTAGTTCCGTTTGTTTACTTAGAATTTCAATAGAATGTAATATATGGACTACAGAACTCAACTTACAGGTTTCCATTTAAAAAAAGAATTACAAATTTGGATGCTTTAACATTTTCAATTAGAATTAAACGTCGTCCGAATTTAAATGGGTGATATTTAAGAACGATCGAAAGTAAAATAATTATGGAAGTCACGTAATTTCAAATTATAGAGTCGTAACGCGTTCCCGCCGGTTACGCGAGCTCGTTCCGTGCCCGCTACACGCTGCACACAAACCGATCATGCAAATTTTTTGCTGGATATTTCGTGCACTTCAACGATAAGGTTCATACTGCAGTAAGCAGCGATTTGCGCTTCAACTGAAGAGACGAACTGCATAAGCATGTTATCATACATTGTCAGTAAGAAACCGTCAATAGATACATCCAAGTACATATATAAAAGAACTGCATTTTAACGTCCGAGAAATTATTATTGATGGAAATTTCTTAACAAGTCATAAATAAAAAAATCGTGCGATGACATTTTAGTACCTACATTAATTTTAAAATTATATTCATTTAACATGTAACCATTATAATATGTATAGTATGTATATAACGTAAGTATATAACAAAATTAAACATAAAAAATTGATAAATAATAATGTCCTTTGAAAGCATAACGTTAATAAATCAAAAGCATTACGTTTTTATGCATAATGCATAAGGAAATTGCGGTACACCTAATTGGTGAAGTACTCATAAGGAAATTATTAAAATTCAGTTATTTATACAATAACTAATAATGATAATCCTATTAGAATATTCAAGTAGGTAAATACTTCTATAACTTTTATAAATATATAGTACTAAATTTTGACGCTTATTTTCATAAATAAATAAATGGAGAATTTGAAACCAAATTCAATATTGAAAAATACTCAGATCAGGAATTAACCTATTTGCAGAGCAAATTGTCGTTGTCTACGGAAATAAACTATAAAAGTCTGTATAATTTTAAGATACCATTATTAGGAGACGAACCAACTTGAAAAATCGCAATGTAGCGGGACCTTACGGTATCAGTCATGGCAATCAATTTAATATTCATTGATTTCACCCAATTTTTCACTAATTGGGAATTCTTTGAAACTACTTAAGACTATATTGATTTTTTTAATTTAAAACTAGCTGCTGCTCGCGACTTCGTTCACGTAGGCTTACATTTTTGGGATTTCGTATATTTTCTAATAACAGTTTTCTTTATTCGTCTTCTTTGATTCACAAGAAAATAGAAAGTAGGAGCTAACTAAAATAAATTAATAATTAATTTATTATTTATTTTAAAGCAATACCACTATACATGTTGACGTATGATATTGGAAATCAAAGCATAAAGTTTCCTAGGACTGCTAAAACTCAATAAAGCCACCCAACCCAGTAAGCTTAAATTTAGGTATTTAAGATATTTCATATTCTTAGTCTTGTAGTTCGTTGTTAATTGTTAATTTTAATTTAATTTTACTACGTAAACCGCACTAATACATACGTATACAACATACATACGTATACGTATATAACAGACAAACAGACAAAAATTCAAAGAACTATTGTATTGGGTTCTATTGCGTTACTGTTAATGAGAAAAAAAAATCCTAACGTTTTTCTCATCCAACTTCACGTAGAGACACCCAAATATTCCATTATTAAATGTTTATTTATCATTATCAATCGGATTTTTGGAATATTAGACAATCTTGTAAGTACTGAATAAATTAATATGTTTTTAAAACCAATAATTCACCAGCAGGTACAGACCACAGACTATTTTGCTTTCAATCTGACCTCAAAGGCTCGTGCTTTCATCAGAATGTCTCAAGCATAAACAGTGTGATCTATTGCGTTAGGATTATTTACAGTTTACGACGCATGACAGGTAGTTGTTTATGGTTTGACATTACGCGCGACTGTATTTGCTAGCGATTTGTTTTACGTTGGACCTTCAACCGAAATGAATCGCTATTTCAAGAACAGGTTTGAATTAAATAAATGGTTTCGTCGTCGGTTCTCCCTACGGTTTTAATCGAAGTTCTATTTTTAAATGTTTCTATTTAAGTATTTTTTAGACTGAAACGAAGCGAATTTTAATGCATACTTTCTGCCAGTGAAATTGTTATTAGAATCTGTTCAGAAAATAAATATATTTTTTCACTAAATCTATGTATGAGAACAGTAAGTCAGTTTATTAAAGATCCTAGGCTGAATAGCATCCAACTCTAAAATTCCTATATAACAGATATCAAAGAAACGCACAACGACAAATGTTAGCAATCCTTCGACTCTGGCTCCTGACGAATAACCTTGTTTCATACCTTCCAGTCGTAGTACATACCTAACAGTGGGACATAAAATGATTAAAGCTAACCGACCATCTAAACATAGGTCCGTTTTATTACTATCATATGGTTACTACTACGTACACTGTAGTTGATATGATGTCACGGACGTTTTTGGGTATTTTTTTATGCGAATGTTGTATAATGTATTTAACTTTTTATTATACAATGACGTGCATACTGCATTTCGTCATACATATCACTTAATCAAAGAATTTCTGCTTGTCTACTAGAAAGGCGGAGAAAACAAATGTTCTAATGAACCTCGGCTATCTAGCGCAGTTATCAACTTTTGTCTTGCCATTCGTCACTCGTCATTATTTCTGTCTTTAGTCAAAGTTGATATCAATATAATGGTCTTAGAAATCTACGTTCATTAAACTACTCAATTACGGTGATGAGATCTCTTCATAGAAATAACGATGTAAGCAAAAAATGAAGTTTGAACAAAAATGAACAATTGTACAATGTGACGGATATATTTAATATGACGGATATATTTATAACACAAAAATATTAGGTGTTATTAATCAGTTTGAGAAAAAAACTTTTTTGACCTTTATTTAGTCTGCTATCGAAAAAATCTATGGGCTTTAATAATATTACAAATAAACCAAATAATTTCCATAAGGTTTTGAGTAAAAGCAGTCTTATTTCTGGCCCTCTAAACAAGTCTACTGTATCGGTGCGTTCACCGCATTTCTACATAGAAGTCTATGCTTTTTCAACAATTCATGAACCTGTTCCATAGGAACCACCTGCATAGGTACTACATTAAGACCGGTTTGTTGCGGTCACATGGCCACGAAAAGGTGGACGTCATACTTTCGACTGTAGGTACAGGATACAACTCCACTCAGTATTATGTTTGTTACAAAGTTATCACAACTATGAACAATAGTTTGTTCATTACGCTACTAAATACTTATTAAACACTAATGCAAGAAACAGGACGTGAAGAATGGCCAATTGCAAAATTAATGTACATTTTAACGACCATAAAATTCGTGAATGAGATAATACAAGTACTTACGTTACGAAAGTTATACAACGATGATATTTCCTATATAATTAACGAAAATATTTTGTTCCTAGCATCGATTAGTTATCTTAATAAGAGTACATCACAAATAGATAGATTGCAGGCGCCATAATACGCCTGTTTGTATTTTCGGAGCGGCACAAAGCGATATTTTCAAACGCGGCCGATAGACAAATAAACAAGCAATAGTAATATCGCTTCGGAGAATCGCAAGAGTTAATATAACTAAAACCGAATGTTTGCTAGCGTAGTCAACGTCTAACTTTCCTCTGAATTTTTAAATAGTCGGTATAGCCATTGCACAAAGCGACTAATTTTATAAATGACTAATTAAAACGGCCGTAAAACACCGTGAAATGTCATCACAAAGAGGACAAAACTATTGTATGGAGCAGTTAACGATTCCTTTGCCTAACGTTGCTTGGATACAAGGAATAGAGAAATTCTCACGATACTCTATCATTTCTTAGAAAATAGATGTGTCAATGTTACTTAATGCACTGGTGATAGTTGAATAAATGAATTGATAGTCGTACGAGTTATTATTGAATGAAATAAATTATATAGGTAACGAAGTATATTTAAGAATTATAACTATGTTTTGTCACTTATTACAACTTTTCAGTGAAATAATGACTAAAAGTGCTTAAATATATACCAGACCTAATTAAGTTAAGAAAATATATATTATAGTGACATTTCAAATGTAGGGTTTAACTGGAATAAGTAAAATGCAGCTTGACTTCAGCTTATTCATCAAATCTTTACTATATTTTTCCTAAAGCATTTTTAATTTGAATGGTAACTTTATTTGTATGCGAGTTACTCCACTTTATTTTCATTTCTTTTTAAAAACAGCCTCATTCTATTACCTAGGTAGTACCAATTATATAAAGCATCATATAATTATACATACCTACTTAAGCCCTAACTAGAATTATAAATGTAGAGCTGTTATACTTAGCCCGTGCATACCTACCTAGATACCAAAGTAAGTAAAACCAGCATCTTCAATTACAGGCTTATATCAATGTCACCGGTTTGCATGTTGTACTACGTAGGTTTGTTCTGTGGGCGACATAACCCATTCTTCGATTACCCAGCTATTGATGTAACGATTACCGCGTCACGTAGTCTTAAGCGTTCGATTTTATGTCAGAACCTTCAGGTGTGAGTAGGTCACGACTATTAAGCATTCAATGGACTGGCCTATTTATTTAATGTCACTGATATCTAGAGCGCCTAAAAGTTATTAAAAGAATAGTGGATAAACTTTTACATATTAATATTTTATATCTATCTATGTAATGAAATTATGGTATCATTAGATTTCATTTAAGTAAAAAAATCATTATTTTAATGTGAAAAAAAGAAATAAATATTCACAACAATGAAAATCTTAAAACTAATTATAAAAGCCTAACCTAAACAATGTAAAGCGAGTACATGCCTAGTTAATTAAATAAAAAGTTATTATTATTATTATTTTCAATTTAAGTTGAAAGTTTATCTTAATATTTGCGATCCGTTTTTCGACCGCATTAAAGTTAATAAATTACTTTACAATCCTAAACTTTTTTTTAATTCTACATATATAGTGTGATGGTTGCTTAACAAGGTCCCTGGCATCACATTCGTAGAAGAAAGCTTGAGTGGTGCAGATTAAGGAGGAGGCAGACGTGTGACAAAAACGTTACAAAATAGTTTGCTAGTTTGCGCTGAAGTTTCGCCTTCACCGGCGGGGTCAACGATTCTCGACTCGTCAACAAATCCATCGACGAGAATAACCCGTTACACTGCATCGGCTTCCAGCGGATTTCACTCGCCAGCATTGGCTAGTAGACCATTTTATACCTCAAGGCAGTTTAGCGGTGATCAAAATCCGCTCAATCATAACGCAATTACTGCCAAATATTTCGTAGTCACGCAGAGATTCCTAATTTAAACTGTTTTTTGCCGCTGTAACCGGTAAGGTGCGCAACAATGTAACTGAATTTAGCGAAGTAGAAATCTTTAAGATACACCAAGCTTGTTTGCAAGTTGTGCGCGTTTAACAATAAAACTAGCTTAAAAGTGTACCCACTTGTGGTTATTTGATTATTTCTCCTCGTTTATAATGACCTGACAGAGCACGAACAATAGATTTCTATCTATAACTGTTATCTAACAGTGATAGATGTATTTTGGATAACGATTTAGATAGCAGACTACTTAAAGCTTTGCAAGGAAGAGACTTGCAATTCAAACTTGCAGCGCGGTGTCCGATGTATTAATTGATTTATCATACTTGAATATTTATAATCACTGTTGAATAAATAACTCTCGTAATGTCACAATGTCATTGCACAAGGCTAACGGCCAGTTACAGAATAAAAAAAAAGAGTATTTTGTATATTAATACTTAAAAAAATGAAAACAAACGTCGTAGAGTCCAATTTTAATTACTAAATCTGTTATTTTTATATTACAAATATTAATTTGTTATAAATAATAGAAAACTTTGATGGTTGTTTTAAGAACTGAATTTATTATAATTAAAAATAAGCAGAAGATATAACATCAAATTAATATAACTTTTCGCAGGAACGAAATCCCAAATTATTTAGTAATCTATTTATATTAAATACACCAAATATATGAAATTAAAACTTCTCTTGATTATTTGTTTATACAGTTGACCTAAGATCAAGTGACACATTATTTAATTTGAAATGGATGCATTGTATCCTATGGTCTTTGTTATTTATTAAAAAAAAAAACAAACAAACACAATTTCAATGAAAACAGACATGATCCACGCGGTGTAAACATTGTCTATAAGGCTTCATTCCTTGGAGAATATTCATGTTTTACAGCATAATAAACAATTGAAGCATATCCAGGTACAAAGAGGAAATAACGGGACAAATTCCAGAGAAGTTCGCTTTATATTCATGTTCACGATCACTAGTTTTACATTTAAATTAATGCTGCGAGCAGTGAATTATTTGTTCAGTTGTTTTACAGCCTTCTAAATTTTATAAATGTTTATCTTTAAAGATGACACGTAGACTTGCTGCTTTTATAACCTTGTAGCTCATGTAATTGAAGGGATATTGTTATCAGTTTAAAACGAAATAATAAGCTACTTTCAATAAATGTATAAATTGAAACGGCAAAAAGTTTGTTTATCCTATAAAACTATATAAATTTACGGAAACATTGTCCGATGCCGCATAATGATATAACTCTCCGTTTAGAGCTAAAATAGTGAAATAAGACAAATAAACTATAAATAATTTAAAGTGAGAAAATAAAATACACAAATCTTAGAACTGAAATTATGACACCACACAAAAAGAAAACAAGTACATGAAAGTAAACCGTTCACATGGCGAGGTGCATTTAACGTTAACTTGTCATTTTGATCAATTATTGGATCGTTCAGCACTTCACTAGCATATGACACATTTTCATTTAAAAATGCGGTATGCGGTTAACCTTAGCTACAGAAGGGAACCGCTGGGAACCCATTGATTTTTCGCGTTGCAAGTTGACGTCACGAGCGCGACAGTCTGGCGCAGACGGCGCGCGCCGGTTCGCGTCTCACCGGCGACTGGCGGCACTCGATAGGCGGGCCAACCGCGATTGGCGAGTGCCGACTAGTAGAGTCACGAGAGGAAATGAATGTCAGTTACCATGCGGTCCTCTTGCCACCGGTGTCTCGTAATGTTGACCTTCTCGATCAATTTATGCAAAGGACCCAGCTGTTTTTAAGCCAACGCAGATCGACTGATTACTTAGCAGAAAAATAGGACATAGTTCCCCGAGCAATTCAAGTGTGGATTCAAACACCTTTGAGAACTTTATGGCAAACTCTTGTAAACAAACTTGCATAAAGGTTTCCTTACGATGTTTTCCCTCACCGTTAATTGATAATTATTTTCTAATCCGCGCATAACTCCTATCAGAGATGCTTGTCTAGAATTCGGATCCCGGACCTCCTATCAAAGCGGCTGGAATCCTGACAAATATATTATTGGTCTTATATTTTATTTAATATTAACTTATTGAAATAAAAAGATAATGATTAGGTACTCGTGAATCATGTGAAATGCCATCAATAATTATTAAACATTACACAATTTCAAGTTAATGTACTTAATGCAATACAATTCCTAAATATCAGCAATCAGTTTTAAATCATTTAAATGTATTTATAATCTTAATTTCCTTTATTTTTTTTAATTTAAAACTAAACGAGAAAATTTCTAGTTAGGTACTAAGCTCTACGAGTCTCACAAAAGGAGTAAATGAAGTGAACAGACAACATTAAAAATTATAATGTTATAAGAGCTCCAATAAAGTACAGTAAACATTAAGGCTAAGGTACTTTAGACACCATGATGAGAACAGCAGAAATAGACCATAGAGACTACATTTACTCGTGCCTGATTTATACAAATACAACATATCATATCAGAAATGTTGTTGCTTTTGAAATCTCTCAGGCGTTATTACCTAAATTATTGTAGGTGATGAGTACTAACAATACTTATGTATATTATTATGAGTACCATTAAATAATGTAAATATACAACATTTTTTATATATTTTGTACTTCTGCGTGGATCCTATCGACTGTTGCAAACTTAACCGCCAAGCAGGCATCAATATATAAATTGAAGATACTTATATAGATGACATAAAAATAATAAGGAACACCTTTATATTACAGTAAAAGCAAAAACCCTATGATAAGTATTCAGTATACTGAACCATTTTAGTTCTTTACTATTCATACACAGGTTAGTGCCATTCCGAAAATGACAAATGAATGTTATTATCATACGTACATTTATTTGCCGACGTCTTTTTATCAGGCGTTTCTCCAAATGTGAAGCTACAAAGTCGATGCTAATGTTACGGGTAGACTGTGACAATTCGTTATTTCTGTTTCAATTTAGTTGAAAATCAGCGATCGAACCTATTTAGATGCATATTTGATTCAGACAGAATTTTGGTAAATAATGTTTAGCTTCTTACATTAATCGGCTTATCAAATTAGCAAAGCGAGTAGCTAGTTTACAAGATGAGAGTAGTAAGCATGCAGCCCACCTGATGTTGAAGAGACATTGCCAGGCAAGAACATATGTAACCACCTCCAAAGGAGTCTTAGATGAAGTCAATCACCATATCGTTTCTATTCATATCTTCCCAACCAGAAAACAGCGACCCTATACAACTGCTATAAAGCAGAAATTGATGTCGCGGTGGTGCTGCTGCAGCTTAAATAAGGTATACTCACTTAGCAGAGGGAACCGGGTACTAGGATGTTTCCCGAGTGGAGTGCTGGTGGCGCTGATGTCGCTCTGAGAGCTGTGCAGGCTGCTCTTGCCGCTAGCGTTTGCCGATCCCAGCTCCATCCGCATTCGCATATGCCGACTGTAATCAAACATAACATTACATCATATTATCGAAGAACGAACATTTCCATCGAATAAGGTTAAAGAAAAGAGTTCAAAGTTAGGAATTTTTTGTAGGTGTTTCAAAGAACTCTACACAGGCAGACAGAGGAACCAGGAAGTACCAAGTCCCTATTTCTAGCTGCCAAAAATAATACAAAGCTATTGAAAATTTAGAGAACTCATCAAAATCACTTGAACAAGTTCTCAATTGAGAAATATTCTTGTTTCTGTTTCTGTATATTTAAAAACTTAATGTTAAAACTTAAAAGTTATTTTGCAGTAAGGCAAAACTTGGTTATTAAACAGCAGAAATTTACGAGTATTTCACACGGTAGATTAATTGCCTTGTTATTAAAAAAGTGACTGATAAAAAATAATGTTTATATTATAAATACAATTGAAATGTAAGCTTTAAACTTTAGTGGTGAATTATTTTGCGACGATTAATATGAATTTGAAAATAACTTATTTTTATTTTGAGCGATGGAATTTTTTTTTATGTTAGTTGAAATATCATATAATCGTCTAATACGTCTAAAATATAAACATTAACTAACTTACTTTGTTACGTAATTATTACGTCTTGAGCACGACACAATAAGCAAAATAAATAAAACACAGCAATTAATTACAATTATTATAAAAATAGCGGTACAGCGGTAACGTAATAATAAGCATATTGATTGTTAATCAGCGTAACAAAAGTGAAAAATATCATGAATGTCAAGTTTAACATTACCTCTTCGGTTTAATGTTTGTGCTGTTGGACTTAGAACTCAACATCCTTGTAACACTGCAAGCAGTTTGAGACCGTTGTAAGGAAAATGAACAATCAACCTTTGACTTAATATCTTTGAACGATTTTGTTTTATAATCACTTTTGAGATCTATTGAACTCTTTTTCAGAAAACTATCACGCCTCTCATTCTTTTTCACTGCTTTTGGACTGCTTTGTACACTATTATCTGCATCAGTCTTGCGGTTAGCTAGCATTGTTTTTAACTTGCTAGGAACATCACGCTTAGGCATTTTATATTTCTTTAGAGTGAAGCTCCTTTTCTCTTCTTTATTTTTATCGTTGGGTCTCGCATCTTTGTCACTATTTAAAGAATTTCTTTTGCTTGTATTTTTGGGCGTCTCGTCTTCATCAACTATGTGCGACGCCTCAGAATGTTGCTCTTCCAAAGTGTCTTCCAAAGGAGTAAAATATATATTATTCTTATTAGGGTTAACATTCTTCTGACTACAGTCTGAACGTGTTGAAGTTGTCGAATCAGGTGACATATCATGAATAACATTTAAAAATACAGGTGATGCCCGATGATTTTCAAAATCCGTATACACACCACTAGATTCCATGCATGAGTCTTCGCTCCTATTGACAATCAAAGGAGGATTCCCATTGCCATTTTTACCCCCGTATAAAGCCCCATCAATGACTTGTGCTCTCCTATCACCTCTCTGTATATGCTCGTCTAAGCCATCAGCGTCACTCTCCGTAAAAAAGTCAGAATCTGTCATAGGGTCTACTCTTCTAGTCACGGGTACATTCTGCCAGTCCATATCTATAACATCTTCGCGGGGCCCCATAGGGTGATCTGCACTTCTACTTACTGGTCTTGACATTTCACCATCGCCTTGATAACCATCTAGGCTTGTAATACTTGTAATACTGGTTATAAAACTATTTGAAACTTTTGACGTTTCCATTGATTTTGGATATTCGTTTTTGCTGTCGGAATATGTTTGCGAATCGTGTAAAGTGGAAGAAGAAAACTGTGAGTATGTACTAATCTCACCATTTACTTCAGAACTGTCAAGTGGTAATTCTTCTGGTGAAGGTGTTTGCTCTATTCTATTGGTGATCATAGAACTTCCATGTTTGCAATCAAGTGGAATTTCTAAATTTACTGTCGTATCGCCGATAGAACTGGGTGGTTCAAGAATGCTTCCGTGTATCGAAGGCAAAAATTCTTCGTCTAAATTATGCATAAAGTCTTCTTTAATCATGTCTATTTGTTCTGTAGTAGAATCGTTTAACTGTTCCTGTGTCATATGCTCTTCTGGTATACAGCAGAAAGCATTTTCAAGGACATTAGTGACAGGGCAGGAAATATTCGCAGATATCGGTTCAGATTTATCCTCAATATTAATTCCTTCAATAGCGTCCAAGGTCGCAATTGGTGCTAAAGAGCAATTAAAAATATTACGCTTCATATTAATATTTTCAAAGCCATCGTTTTGTATCGTCGATGCCGCTGAGTTACTTTCAGTCTTATCAGTTGACGGAGTGTCCCCATTATCAGGAGATATCTTACACTCATTATTATCACAGAAAATTGGTAGACCTTCAACGGTTGGGGAGAATGCATTCTCTAAATAACATATATCATCCATCTGATCCGGTGTTAATATTCCTAAACTATCATCTAAAGAATTTTCTTCGTTATTTCTGCTTATTGAATTATCGTTCGGGCTCAGATTTGTTTCTAAAGTTCGAGGGTGAATGTGAGATTTAAGTTGTAAACAGAGGTCAGATCTTGAATGTGTATTAAACGATTTTTTATTCAGGAATAGATCTTTTTCACAAGAATATTCAAATTCTTTCATGGGTTTATCATCAAAATTTAAAACATTCGTTAGCCTATCGACACTTTTATGGTTAGACATGGTACAGAATATTTGTGGTTTAGTTTCAGACATTCCATCCTTCGTTTCGGCTCCACCCCACAATATTTTATCATTTATCTGTTTAGTTGACGTAGATGGATCTGTTTGAAGATCAAATAACAAGCTATATGGACCAGAATCATCACGATCTTTATCATCATCCAATTGCTGTGTTATATCATTAATAATACTTTTGGTTTTCTTATCAACACCACGATCCTGTTTTTTTGTAATTTCATTTAATTTTTCACGCAAGTCTAATATTCGTGGATTCTGCTCAACTACTTTTTCCAATTTAAGGTTCATCTTAGGTATTAAAGTTGCAAAAGGCTTATAAAATATTTTTTCTTTTAAGTCATCCTTTCTGGGCCGATTTTCCACACTCTCTGCTACATCCGCCATCTTAACTTCTCCAACAAGCAAATTTTTCAATCTGGGGTTATCATGGGAATATGAGCCACGGATTTCTAGTGATCGTGATTTGCCATTTCTATCAATGGGTATCTGAAACAAAGTGAAGAAGCGAATTAAATACTTTTAAGGAAAATACACACAATAAAGTTACATATAAAGTTACATAATAAATCAAAATGGTCATGTATGCTTCTATTATTAAATATTTCGAAAAACACAATCAAAATAAAACCCAAATCAGCTTTCGCCTCGTACTTTTGGATTGACAAAATATTGAGTGTCTACTATTATGCACACTAGTTCTTAAATATTTCAGAAAACGTATCTCAATCTCTAGCTTCACATTTTATAAACACAATATATGGATTGTCTGCTATTATACTACTAAATACTTATCGTACTATAAAAACACACTAAACAAAGTAATTAATTGGCAAATAATATTATTATAAAACACACTTTTATAGTTCTTTAAATAGAAGCGTATTAAAACATAACATGGATTTCGCTCATCTACCCCAGTCATTTGTTACCCACAACATAGGGAATTATAAATCTTCAGTCGCCATATTGGATTTAGAGTGACGTCACTTTACTTATTCGTTTCACTCATTACGCCCATTAATTTGATAACATATCATGGGGTTTAATGTGTAAATGATAATTCGCCTTGTTGCAGCGGCCACTATATTGGATTTAAGGTGACGGAATTTGAGTAATCAGGTACGTTCACGGGAACCAAATGTTTGTGACAATTTTCAGTTAAATCTAACAATGGATAGTGGGTTAATTGGAACTTACAGGATTTGTTTACATACACCACGACACGTGACAATTAATAAAAGCTTGTAAAATTATATAACAAATCGTAGGTATTTTATTGTATTTTATTGTCATATTTCATTTAAGCTAATCTACTTTAAACGGTTGTATTTGAATAATACCTTTGATTAAAGTAAGCCCCAGAAAAAGATTTGTCAATTAATATTTTAAGTACCCAGCTTAACCGTTTAAAGTATTGTTCATATATTTCTTAAGGTTTTAATGGGCATGCAGCCCGTTTAATATTAGGTAGTCGCTGCAGTCCAAAGGCATCCACATACAAACATAAACAGGATTGAAGTCCTATTTCAGCTCATACGTAGACACTATGCTATTCTTGACGACTTAGAAAGTCGTCTTGCTTTTAAATGTATTCGGCAAGCGTACTTCTCCATCCGAAACACAAGAGTTCATCATAAGCGACGCATTATGTCGCAATGATCATACTAACGCCATATACCGTCTTAGGGCAATTAACTAAATCGATCGCTATTTTTCGAAATACCTTCAGTTGTTTAAAGTTCATCTTATAAATGGTACAAAAAGATTAGACAGTACTTCGTTTGGAGAAGATTGATTATCGAGTACCTTACAAACGAGGCGACCATCTTAGCCCTTAGGAGCAGTAACGTATCTGCACATGACCTTAAATATCCCTTCTGTCTTGTTTGAGGTTGAACATCCAGTAGCAACCATTTAACGTCGTCCATAAAAAGTCGAGAATACAGGTTAGAGACGTGAGACGAGAGCCTCGCTAAAAATAACAGAACTAAAACTATCAATACAGTGTGATTGATTCATTTTGTTATATGTATTACATCATTGTTCTGGCACGTAACAAATAAAACCAAGTTAAATTCCTGCAATATTTCATACGTCAGACATCGTTACTACATACATATAAGGTATGAAAATTGAGTTAGGCATTTTCTAGTCATGACTATTTAGATATCAGTGTTAACATACAACTGTTTAATTGATATTCATGGTTCGAAGAGCCAGACTATATTCCGCCAAGGAATTGAATTTATTTACATAACTTATCTGTATTGATCCTAATCCCAGACGTAAGTACTTACGCGTACAAAGTAGGTTTTCCGTGCTCGTACGTATAAAATAGGTATAAATATAAAAATATAGGTTCTCAATCCATATGTAAACTCTGTCGCTGTTAAAACGTTTAAAAATATATCGTTAGAACCCGAAATATTTATTTCGAAAGCTAAATTTAAAAAATATAATAGCTATAAAACAAAATACTTCGTTGAGCACACCAAGAAAGTAAAAATATATCGTTAGAACCCGAAATATTTATTTCGAAAGCTAAATTTAAAAAATACAACAGCTATAAAACAAAATACTTCGTTGAGCACACCAAAAAAGTAAAAATACCCCAAAAACACAATAATATCTATGCAAATTACTTACTTAGATTTGATCTAACGTTAACATAACACATGAAAACGATTACAGGTTAAGATAATAGACTGTACGGGAGGAGATTTAGACTGTACAGGTATTTGAGTGTTTTCCTTTCATTTAGAGATTAAAGGCTCAGGTAAGAATATCTTTCTAAATATTTAAATAATAATTACAAATAGGGTAGAAAATACATAAATATATAATAATAATAAACATGGAAAAATTGATGTTTTTGCTTTTGTTGTCATTATTTTATATTAAAGGTTTTTTCTTGTCACATATATCTTCTGCGGAATACCCCAAAACCGTTGCACCAAGATTTAAGCCACTTTCTAGTCCAACTCTTAATAAACTACATTTTTCATTTTAATATTCGTGAATATAAAACATGATTATTGCATTCTCGGTGCCACTCTAAAAGTCTGCCCTCTAATATGTTTGCTCACCACGGTTCAGGGAGCCGTCATGCACGGTGATTCTAATGCAGTCATTGTATAAACACAACTTGCTAGAACGTTTGAACATACTAGATTAACTTTAATATCATTATTATTCAAATTCGTTATCAAAATGTACAAAAAATAAATGCTAATAAGACGAGTTTCACTTTTAAATATAACCTTATCGAAATCCGCAATTACTATTCTTTGCATTATTGATTGTAACAACTCTACTACTAGGTATTAATGGCTTCCTATATATAAAATTAGTAAACACAGTTTTATAATAAGTGTACTAATAATTTAGGATTATCCATTTTTCCGTCAAAGTGAATTTTCATAGAAATGATAAACTTGTGCGTAAACTATATAATTAAACCGTCGCTACCCAAGGACACCTATTTTCTATACATTTTATATACAACACAAGGAAGTACACGAAACAATAACACTTTAAAAGTAATCTTCTGTTATTCATTCTTAATTGCTGTTTCAATCGGTAGCACAGACCAAAGCACTAAC
Organism: Phocides pigmalion okeechobee; assembly: GCA_018251015.1. Lineage (NCBI taxonomy): Eukaryota > Metazoa > Arthropoda > Insecta > Lepidoptera > Hesperiidae > Phocides > Phocides pigmalion. The sequence continues at coordinate 21,327 of DWON01001601.1, forward strand.
TAGAGAACACAATTTATCCACTTTGCGTGCACGAATTAATAGTGGTGCTTCAACTGTCACACCACATTTCAGTCTGATTTTGGTACTGGATGCAAATTATAAACATGCTTAATACCACCAAAATTGTAATGAATAGTTTTAGAAAGCGATCGGACGAGTACCGTTTCGTTTCATAAAAGTTCATAAAGTTCCTGAATAGTCTTTAAGTGCTTCAGAAAAAAGCGTAAATTATTATGCCTATGAGTGCAGTCATACTTTTACCTATGTGTTCGATTTTTAACCCCAAAGCCTTAACCCCTTGTCTTAGAGTGATACTATATACAAATAGGCGCGTCGATTGTGCAATAACCGCTATTAATAAAGAGGCTACGAGCAGAAATTTCCACAATACATTGAGATAAGTATCAGAGCGCAAAGTCACGAATGAGCATAATGATCGGAACTATTCGAAACAGTTGTAGACAAATGAATCATTTTACCAACTGGGAACGTAACTAGCAACTTCTCAACCTGATTGTTACGAGTTGATAGGGCTGCCAATTTCATGTCTTGGAATTTCGTACTGTCATCATCATCAATAGGGTAATTTATGCTTATTTGAGCGCTACTTATGTACGTCATAGATGACCGATAGTCACAACAGTGGTTGAAAATTTTATGGGTGACCATAAGTGATAAAATTTAAAAGTGTATTTCCGTGATTCGGAACGCAATTTTTTCGTGTCGAGGGCTTAATTGGAGATTTGAAAATGAATGACAGACTGGTGAGCCAATAGTCTATGTAATAATGGAACATGTTCTAGACTTCCCCAATTGTAAGAAGAAGCGATATCTACGCGTAAGATAAAATGAGTTGCAACTAATACTTTTTTTTTCAATTACACATAAATCAAGAACCAGTTTGTCGGAAGAATAACCAATAACGATTTACATATAATTTGGAGAAGAGCTTTTAGTAGGTAAATGATGTACATTCAAAGGAATGGAAGTATGTATTGCCAGGCGTGGGAGGCATAAACGGAAGCTCGTATAATAATAGAACCCTTACGAAACGGACGTACGGTTTTAGAAAATCGATATGTTATGTGAAATTTGAAACAGTTGATAACATCTTGATTATTATGTAATAACCAGTAATACCAATGTATTAGGGAGAATCCCTCGGTAAACAACGTTCTTTTCACTTGCAGTTCATGAGTCAAAAATTTAAAAATATTTTTTTTGCATAAATTATTAATATGTTTTGGTTTATCATCTGAATAAAAATGTTGTTGATCAAGTACAAAAGTTGACATGAACTAAGAGCTATATTTTAGGACTGGGAAATATACTTTTACAACCGTTACAACCCTAACACAGGAGACACTAATAGGTAGCCAGGATACTCGAATTAAAGCTATCCAAGGTTCGACTATAGAAACACAATACATCAACTATAACATATTTCAGTCGCAAAGCGGTTTAGTCAGCAATATTTTAGATGCTTTGTAACCGATCTAATGTAAACGTCAGTGTGTTATCACAATTGCCCTTACATTAAGATACGTTTTTTAAGACACAACGTACTTTTTGATACATTGATTTTATGTACGACGTCTCACTAGGTATATAATATCAACCGTGAGTTAAGTACAAAAAAATATACAACATGGTTATTTATAGATAAGTATCAATTAAATTTAGAATAACATAAAAACCAAAATTACTATTATTATCTACTCAATATGTCTAATGTCCAAATTCCATGGATCTACACGTAATAAAAATCAATGTCATATTGCTGATTACCTGTTCTAACAACAGGCCCTGGTCAAAGTTAACAAATGTATAAAAACTACCTTTTACAGTATCTTTACATTTGATTAATGTAACAAACTTCAGTTCAATAAATCAAGTATAATCACTATAAAAATTATATATAAAAATTATACATGACATGACACTTTCCGCACCATAAGTAGGTACGAAGAGTCGTTGGTAGCCCTAATGTGGCAGTGGCAGCTCATTTACACTTATTATCGACACACCACGCAATTTCATCAAACTTTAACCTGCACACACACAATTCCAACAACAAATAGAGCGCGGTGGCCTAAAGGATATGTACATTTAGTATGTATCGACCATACTTACGACATAGCGTGGTCTAAGTTGTTTAATAAAAATTACAAATTAACTTGTAGACATAAAAATGTCCAATTTGTGCATCTATAGAAATGATTAGCAATCTATGAAAGAGTCAAACCTAATAACACAATATTTTTTGAGATATTTACTGTTTCTTGTTTTTTTAACTGTTATTTATTTTTCATTTTTTTCATATTATTGCATTGTCATCCGTCCTTGATACGTGTGCAAAATTTCAAATTAATCAGACTTCTGGAAATT
>DWON01001602.1:0-23712 GCA_018251015.1 Phocides pigmalion okeechobee
GCAATCTATGGACAAGTTGACAATCCAGAGTGAATGCTTAACGTGTTCTCCGAAACACGGTAGTGCCCAAAATCGTACTTAACGTAATTTTGTAAGTATAAAATCACATAAAAATCCTTTAGATATTCTTAAGTAAACCTTTTATCTGAATAAAACCTTTCAAATCAAAATTGTATTCACTTGCTCTAAGAATTGGCAGTAATATTGTCTAAGTAAACTTCTAAAAATCTGCGTTACGTTATCTACCAGTTTGTATATTTACAATTTTAATTTGGCATCTATTACATTTTTTGTATCTGCTAGATCCTCTTAGGGGCCATTCATTAATTACATATGGGTCCCGAAGGGGTGAGGGATTTGAAAAAGCTCCATAAGTCCATACTTTTGCAAATACTTAATATTTTCCAAGTCAATATTTTATATTAGCAAGCACACGGTCAAGTGAGCGGTGATCTGTTATTGATAACAATAAAATAATACAATTTATCTATTGAAAAATAAAAATCGTTCATTTACGTCAAACTGGGAGTGTTAGTATAACTGATCCTTTTCTAACAACATTTTTTTATTTTGAAAACAAAATGGAATCTTACGTAAGAATACAGGGGAAGGGTTTGGTAAATCTTACTTGGGGGTTGGGGGCATCAAAATTGCCAAAATCATCCTTACGTCATTAAAGAAGGGCTCCTTATAGTCATTACATTACATTTTTCAAATTCAAAGGAACAATAGAGTGAACTACGAGTTGCAACAATCCCGTTCAAGAGGATTAGATATAAATGCGCGATGCATTTCCACTTTATGGTCTTCAGAGCGCTTTGAAACCTCCACTCCATACGACCTACATATCCTAATGCCTTATGATTTGTTCCTCGTTCAGACATTCTCAAGCTTGCTCTGTTTAAAAAAGATTTATCAACACCAATAGCTACAATATATACCCTTTGTAATGCGTAATGAAACGCATACTATTCTAATGGATAACGCATACTATTATAATAAAAACGTGTCTTGTACTAGTGTTAAGTACACACTACACCTAAATGTTTCAATTCATCCATAATCAACGTCCGATAAGACTGTTGACAAGTTTGAAGTTTCATAACATGTTAATAAATGTTCATAATGTGTGACAAATTTTCGAGGTCTTAAAATTACAGATCAACCGGAGAGATCACCACGGCCCCCTTCATACGCTGTAAAGTATTACATGTGTTTTGGTTGGAAAGGTGCAGTTTCCTTCTACAATTATAAACGAGACTGTCTTCAGACCTCAGAAATAGCAACGGCGATCTATGCACGACGTCAGATAGGACTTTAGTTCTGTTTGAAGTTGGACATTTCAACGTAAATAAATGTCATAAATGAAGTCAGAATGTCAACCTACTGACATTATGAACTGGCAATCATTAAAAGTAACTGCTATTAAATTATCCTTAAATTATAATTATATTCACATTCACTTATCTCGACAGCCTAAATCGACTCTAACCTACTGTTTCAAGAGACACTCCATCCTGCTAGTCGCTCGTAAATTACTGAAAATAAGTGTTCCGTTTCACCGAGTTTGCAGTTTCGTACTTCCGTCCTTGAGAACTTAATTACGGCTTCAACTAAATGCCTACAAGCTTGTGCGTAGTTGGTTTTTTGGTAACTTATAAAAATGAATGTATTAAATCCAAAATAAAAATCCAAAAGACTATCGACATAAAGACAGCTTACCGCGAGGCCTGTGTTCCCCGCCCAAAGACGCTGGGACGTCCCCGATGGAGATGACAGTCGCTGTCAAGATTACATAATTAGGAACGTCATATACGCCTGGACATAATCTTAAGATATTTTTTATATCCGGGATGTAACTGAAGAAGGTCGATATCGCTTTATACCGATGATATGGATACCTTAGGATGTCCTATAGGCAATATACTCGTACCTGGAGATAAGTGATTGTTGTAAAAAATGATCGCCGTAGTTCGTGAACATTAACATAAAACGTCAAACTGAATTCCTATGGGAATTCTTATTTATGCTTTATTATATTACAAGAGTTATGATGTTATATAGTCGTCGCAGTCCTTGGATATTATGATACGTCAAATATAACTCAAGTCTTGTCTAAGGTCCTACATTGATGCGTTCCTAGTCCTCAAAATTATGATAGTTGCATCGCATGCAAGTGTAGCCGGTAACCGCACTACCGCACACTAAAGGAAATAGGAGTTGATTAGTAGGGCGGACTTGACACCTACTCGGTAAATATATACTTATATAATCTGATTTAGGTTGCTATACTTACTAAGTTGATGTTAACCAATTTGTGTAACTCAAATTGTAATTTACAGCGCATTAAAATTACGTTACAGACGGCGCGTTTCATCCATAAATTACGCAAAATAAATATCCTTGTTTCTTTACGTTAGCTTACATTCGGGAGCTTAATTACGAGATCTGCGGTGACACGTCACGATGGGAAAAGTTACGCAATAACTGACTTCAAGTTCGGACGCGCAATCTTCATAAAACTTTTGACACGCGACTTTAGCCCTTTTGAGCACGAGATATGGTTTCGAAAATAAGTGTGATGTGTTCAGCCGTCACCACAGAAGATTTATGCAAAGGGAAGATCGTAGTTATATTTTATTTTATGGCGGTCGGGAATATGTTGATAACGCTAAATAAATATTATAAATTTCAAAGCGAGTGTAAATTCATGTCAAACATATAAAGGATTAAATCCCGTATTTTTTATATGTTGAGTATAAACAAATCTTCTCATATGTAAGTGAAGTCTTCAGCCACTACTTTACAAGTGGACTGCATGGTCGTTTCCTACTCTTCTCAAATAAAAAATCTACCGTCAATTACCACTTAATCTTTACGAAACGAATACTTTTAAATAGTACTAAGCATTCATTAGGCAACGCAAACCACAATTGAGTTTGCAAACAGTACTTACGATTGAAACGAAGACACAAATTGTAATATAATATTTACTTTGTTCTACGTAAACGATTGTGTGTGAGTGGAGGGATTCTGACACACACGATTAGCGGTATCGTCTACTACAGTTGTCCTGTGGTATGTGTATGTTAGCAATGATATATTTAAAAAGAGTGCTGAGTTGTTCCTTCGGATGTTTTCTCCTGATTAACCTTAGCCAACATAGGGGTCAAAGCCAATGAACTGATTGTGCATTGCATCTTTGACATTAACTTAGTGTACGTAAATACCTTGTAATGAAATAAAATATTTAAATTTCATTATCTACATTAATATACGATTTTAACTAATATCATCGCGGAATTTATATATTTTATATTATTACTGTGTCTGTAACAGTGTGAGTGTGTACGTATTATGAATATACGTAATATTTCATTCTTCTTTCTTTCTTTTTTATTTTACTATATAACGGGTATTCAGGATTACCGCTTTTTAATTGCCGATATTCCGAACCAGTTGCACAGGTCGTAAATTGTTTAGCCGTAAGCACGAGCCATGTCGTCGATACATATAGATAAATCCACAATGAATTTAAACCGGAACATTTATGTTTATCGCCGAATCGCGCCCTATGCATACATCCAATCTACAAATTGAAAACGAACTATTAATGCTATTGAACGTTTATTTAATTTGATACATTGATATATCGTTAATGTATACACATTATTTTTCAATCAAATTATTCAAGTATATAGACATTTATTTAAATAAAAGACTCTTTATTTTATCTTACACATCGTAACAGACGCAGTATTTGTTTAAAATGTTTCAAACATTACTTTAATGTTGAACACTTTTGGGTTTCAATTAATAAATGCGTTCATCGATCAATTGAGACCTTTTCAAAATTTGTTGCTTAGAACAGAAATCGACGGGTATCGAATATGCACACTTAGCTGTCAGATTGTTGGTTTGAACGTTATCAGTCGGTTACGGACGAATATCAAGTTTTGATATCGTTAATTATTTCATGTATATTGACTTAATTATTTTATAAATTACTAGTTGCACCCGCGGTTTTCACTCACATTAAATACGAGTCGTTTGCTTTGTTTGAACTCGATAATATTTTCTGTATTAAACTGTTTGAGGAAACCAATTCCATCCAACCCATTATCTTATTGTAACTGCAGCAATGCATGCCATCTGTATGTAACTCACAAATGACAGGAATTTACAGACTCATTTCATACTTATCGTTGTATTGCGGCTAATTCATAAAATATCTTCATACATTGTAGTCTAGTTCTTATTTGGTTAGTTAGTTTTGAAGTTATCGCATTCAAAAATAACTATCATGTATCCACCCTCACAAACTTTGCGTTTTTAATATTACTAATTGCCAATTAACAACATATTTAAAAATATGTTTAAACGTGCCCATTTTTCTCAAGTTACACTTAATTTTTAATCAGTTCATATTACTTTTTATAATCAGTACTAAATTTAATGTCTACATTTCTACATTATATTTAAAAGTATACTCACCCTCGCACTTGGAAAACTTAAACAGCAAATAAAATTAGTCTTTGAAATCACTCACTATAAAGTTTCGTTTATAGTCTATCAGTGTATACGATCGTGCTGTAGTTCGTTGAGAACACGCGAGGCGCCAACGAGCCCCGAGGTGCGACTGACGTGGGGCGGCCAGCGCGCCCATATACATACCCGCCCGCCCTAACTTAGACGATAATAACTAACATTTCACTTATGGTGATCAACTAAACCTTCTGGATCACATCTGTGATCAACTTCAGGATGATTCCTGTTTTTCTTGGTTATAGACGTCAATACTTTAACATCAAGTAGACTCTAAGCTGATTACATGTTCATAGACAGTAATTTAAAATGAAGTGAATTGCCTGCGCATATGACGATTGTATTTCATTAAAAACACTTTTTAAATTAACAGAGGCACACTAAGATTTTCATTACAACAATTTTTTAGTTTTCTGCTTTCAGGTGGATTAAATTCGGAACCCTTTGCAACGTAATATCCATGTGCCATGCATTGCAACATGCTTAGCTTATACAATACGTAACTGATCTACAAAGCTTAGCAATGTGAAGCGAGGTTCGGTGGACATCGATAGACGGCAACTTCGATAGAGACCTATGGGCGAATTGAAAACATCCGACATACCGATTGCCCATGAACCCGTTGTTCCACCAATCCGAAATAGAACAGAACACTTGTTTTTTATATATTTGAGACGAGTAGCAAATGAGTATGCAAACCACCTGATGGTAAGTAGTTGCAGCCCATAGACATCCACATACAACCACAAACAGAATTGAAATCCTATCTAAACTCGAATATACATATGTCATGTTACTCCTGAGGACTAAGATGGTCGCCTCGCTTCAAAGTGTAGCAGGCAACTTCTCCAACCGAAATACAAGTAATGCTTTACGGCGAGTAATGAGGTCTTAAATGGAGTTGTCCTTCGCCTCTTCCAGTTGTGTAGAGAGAAACGTGATAAGAATTAGACAAAATCAATTGCCACCAAACAATCCGGATTCTGTTTCTTAATAATATCTTAAACGATAGTGGAAAAACCAAAAAAGGCATAATAGAGATAAAACGTATTATCCTTGACCTGAAGTTGTAAAGCGTGAAAAATGAGTCAGTCATTGAGTAAACGTCTATTACGGACAGCGCGGGCCGGCGGAGGCGCCGGCCGGCGACGCCACGTGACTCGAATACATTGGAAGCCTAAACACTTTTATTTTTCTATCCAATAGAAGTAACAAACGAGCGTCTCTACCTGGCGTTGACTGGACGTCGCCACATAAAACATTTTTCCTTTCCCATGGCCTGACGCATTTTTCTGAATATGTACTTCTCAGATCGAGAAGGGTTAGGTTTGGTTAAAGTAAGTGTAATTCTGTTAAGTTATTAATTTCTAATTAAGTGGTAATTTTTTTTTAACATACGTGCCAGAGTCTAAATTCCCCGTGAGAGCTTAGTATCCCTTATTTCTAGAATAAGATTTATATTATTATCTATTTTATATTATTTATTATTAGAATTCCCGCACTCCCTTTTCCACTGACTGTTTTTCAATAATGAACATTTCCATATGAAACATTATTAAAGCAACATTTCTTTAAGTTACTTTATCGTAAACTCACTACTCGGTATGTAAATCAAAAAGTACATGCATTAAAAAACTACCTTAGGCTATATTTCAGCGTAGTACGGTCAGCGGGAAATCGCAACTAATGAGTCCCTGGGGACTTAACGCGAGCATGGGACTTTCATAGCGCATCCAAAGCAAATTCAACTTTAAGCGACATTAATAAAGCCGAGAGTCAATTGTAACGTCACCATGGCACAAAAGGACTTGCACCAGGTGCTGAAGAATCAAATCTATTTTTATTACGCACTAAGGTTTAGTTTTGTAAAAAGTTTTTTTCCCGTCATTGTATTAGTTTGTGGCAATCAGAATATTGCAAGCCTACACATCGCTGATTTTAAAGGGACTGAATGCAATCGAGAAGTGCTTTAAGTTATAATTACCTTTGCCGAGTAATTTCGTGTTACTATCGTTGATCAATTAATTGAACCAAAAGCTGTTTCCCCACTTCTTATTATGATAGGATACTTGTCTCCAACAAATCGTTATTTATTTATTGACTATAAATAATAAATAAAAATTATTTGAGCTGACAGGCTCGTTAGTGATATTTTGTTAATAATATTATATATATTTAAAATTGTATGTATATTACAATTAATGACATGTAGTTTATATTTTAACTGGCGTATAATTTTAATCAAGCAATTCTTATACATAATTACGTAATTCGTTTTTTGAAATCATTGGACATAATTTGTAAGAAACTTTGTATTTAAACAATGTTTTACTTTCTACGTTTATTTAGATTGGTGTCTCTTCAAAAACAAGTTTTCACGTATTTATTACAACGACTTTGAATATTTAACTGCGTCATATGCTAACAATTATGATATGCCATAACTCAAGCCTTATGAGCGTCAATTGATTGCTATTAGATAGCTTAACGTATCTCAGTCTATCGGTTAGTATGACATTACATAAGTTGGTTTACAGGAAGTAGCTCTATCTTATGAGATGCTCGTATCAGAAAATTAAATCACATAATAAGCTCTGACCTACATTTCTGCTTTGCCAATTTCCTACTTCAATTACATATCCGCGGACTGAAAATCTAATTAGAATAGCACTTTAACGATAATATTTTTTATTGTAAGTCCAGTACAAGCCTTTGAATAGGCACATATTTTGTACATGAAAATACGGAATCCTTAGTAAATTTCACCCGAGGTTGTCTTAGAAATTACTAATATATTTCTTATAAGGGTTCCGTAAGAGTAGAGCAAACTATAGACAATATTTTTTTTGCAAATTTTTTGTAAAAAGTTTAATTTCACACGCGTCCAATACCGCAAATGGATGATGCTTAATTTTTTGAGGATTTTTTCATTGACGAATGATATGTTTTACAACCCTTTATAAGTTAGCTTGCAAGCTAGTTAATAAATTCTACGATTAAGTTTTGACAATAAACCGAACTATTGCGCAACTGGCAGATCAATAGCGCGCTGCCTGTCCTATTTATAGGCTGGTGTCAGCCATCAAACGAACTCGTCACGCCAGTTACATTTTAATTTTGACTTCGTTCAGGTTTCAGGTTCGGGCTTCAATTTTCGGGGCTTTTACATTTTGTAACAAAAAAATTCATGTACTCACAACACATAACTTTTAAAATAACATAATTTTTTATAGACCGATTGATATCAAACGATTACTAAGAGAGAGAGAGAGAGAGAGAGGAAGAAACGATTACTAAGAGTTAATTGAAGCCTATTCCAATACATTCCTGAAAAAAAGCACTGTAATCGGTTCAGCCGTTTCTGGGACTAGTGCGCACTAACGCATCAACAGACAAACAACTATTGTTATGGGATCTTTTGCATTAATAAAGGCCCCTTATAATATTTTTCCCATTTATCTTCCTTATACGGATGGAGATCAATTCAAATTTTGTCCAGCATGTATACAATTTCCGTTCCGATTTAGTGAGCGTGTATCTTGGCCATAGTATTAGCTCCTATTCTACGAGGTTGACTGTGGAGAACTTAAGGAACTCATCCATAATTGCGATGACAATTGTCATTTCTGATCGTTATTTAACTTTACTTTTACTATATTACAACCAATAATGCAAAGTATACTAGATTACAGTAGTATGAATAAAAGAATAGAAATTGAATCGAAAATACAGTTAAATAGTACAAAATAAAGAGATTTGATTTGATAAGAGTAATAAGCTACATCGTTGGTATATAAAATTCTCTGACTACTCGTATCGCACCCTTAAGTAGTACCGTGTGAATTCATATACATGTTCAGACGGTGTGTCACTTAGTACAAGTGTACCCCACCACTAGCACTCAGCGGGCGACGCAGCTCTCGACACAAACTAACTCACCGTTTAATAATTACTACACTTTTGACTACAAATTAATTGACAACAAGTTCCTACGCGTTTGCTCAATCTAAACACACACATAGACCCTCTGTCTACCAAGCAGTTTACATGCAGCAATGAATAAAATATTTATTTTTCCATTGGAACTTTAGCACTTAGTTTTTGAAATTTAGTGATCGTTGAAACATGTTTAACTCAGCATTGCGCGGTTGTAAATTTTAAAGAAAATGAAGCAACGTCGGGCGTGGTCAGAAATTGGATGGGTAACCGTTTCTTGCTTCAGAGGGTATGTTAAACGGTAGATCTGTTATTATTAACGAATAGCAGTAGTTACAACATACCGAAAACCTGACTGACGGTTCCAAAACATTACACTGATATGTTGGCCAGTAACCCATCTACCAATCACCATTTGAGCAACGTAAGGGAGTCATACTCGAGGTCTCCTCCAGTTGTCAAGAGAGAACTGAGCCCATCAACAATATATAAAAAGGGCCACCCAGAGCATTCTAAATTGTACTTATCCTTCTAAACAAAAACTTCCCAGCCCTTACAATACTCATGAGTTGAAAGGGCTGCGTGCAACCTGGATTCAGATGTCACAGAACCTCGAACTCTAAATAAGACAATAAATTTTATAATTCATAGTTCTCTCGACTCTGATGATCGGTGTATGAAGTCTGCTCCAAGTTTGGTTATACTTGGTACATTTATTTTTGACACTTCTACGTCACTTTCTCTAAACATTTTTTAAATGTATTATTGCCATAACAATACATGATACTAGCCACTGTATTTGTGTTGTATGTCCAACAATCTCATCAACTAAATACATTTTGCAATGATAATTAAAGTTTTAATTGCGCCTTCTCGAATAATGCATTCCTCCCATAGGGACGCTCAAAGGATACCCTGGAATTACTCATCGGCGTTTAATAAAATGCTAATACTATACTACGTAAGTACCGTCTGGAGTACCTCCTGCCAGTCTCGCCACAGAGTTCCAGGTTCAATTCCCGAACAGACAGACTAAGCTGTCTAACAAAATTAATTGAAATATTTGTTCTAATTCTGAGGGGTTGTGAAGCTACACTTGACTTTGAAATGTCTATGGCACCCAAGTCGTGAGTATTCCTGGCGCGAGGCTAAGTATATATTTTTTTGTTAATTTTATCATCTACGTTAAGAAATTTATTATCATTTGGTTAAAGACTGTATATAGACAGGACCGACTTAACATACTACTCAAAGTCCCGTAATAAATTTTGACCACTAATGATTACCCTTCCAACTCCCGACACGCCCGTTATTGCTTAACTTGTCAAACATTGATAATCCACGTAAGCCACATGTACTGTTTAAAAAAATACCTTAATCTAAAATCTGAATAGCCAAATTAGAACAGATGTCCTAAATGTACAGACGTAATAAATAACAAACAAAAAGTCCCCGAGCGACAATAAATAAGAAAAAATACGTAAAACAAGCCCAGTTCGTCTTAGCGCGGCCAAATGTGACGGAGGCCCTCAGATAAGTCTAAGGACTTGCTCGAGATTACGACACAAACTGAAGCAAAGCTTTTTATGAAATATTCAAGGACTTCAGCGTAGATAAAGGTTTATGTATTTGAAATGTTCTGATAAGAAACGAGGCAGCACAGAGCGGTTTGGATTAGAAATGACGTCAGAGTATCCCTCTGTCCACGGCTTCTACATGCATACAAAAATAAAAACTTACATATAACATCTATGCCTCAAAAGTGCATGAAAAGTAAACTTGTACTTAAGTAATGTGTAAAAAAATGTTTAAATACAAAAAAGTATAGGATTAAAATGTTAAATTCTTGATAAAAATTAACTTGAACGCCAGGAATAAATTTTGTTTAAATTCGAGTTAAAATTTATTCGAAGACATTAATCAAGGATAAAGTCTAAAATAGCCATTTTATAGTTAAATAAATTTTGAGCGACACGGAAAAATTGCTTCACGCACAAAATCGAGTTCACCGATAGTACCTTCGCGGTCGAAGTATCACCAATTTACAAACTTACTATAAATATATACAAAGATGAATACACAAACATCCAAAACAGATAAATAACTTCATCATCTAGACGTCTGCCTGATCAAGAATCAGACCTAGACGTTTAAAAGTTCCCCAAGTCCGTATTTCCGGGACGTTGCAGCTTTTCTAATGCCATATCTCTCGTTGTATCGCTCTGTGGCATCAACGGATAGATATCGGAAATGTCTGAGCAGTCTCGCAAATGGGGTTAAGCCTTTACAATCTGGCTCCGATGTTGGAAACTGGGGAAGTTCCTTTGAGAAATGTTACTCAAATAGCCGGCGATATTTTAGCGATGTTCCCAACTTCTCGACTGCGACGAAGTTCTTTACGCGTGTTATTATACGCTTTAAATTGTTTGGATTCCTAATTATAATCATAATCATTTATGTGCATTAAAATTAAACACCTTAGATCTTCATTGCTTAGAATTTGATTTATATTATGTACAGTCATTACACTGAGTGGCATGTCATTTACACGTCTTGTACCGCATGTCAATATATACATATTTTGTAACCTAATTTTATCGTTAATTACTCTTACTTCCCTTACTAGTATACAAAAGTGCAACGTGTTATTACAAGTGGTACAAAGTTCAGTGCGTAAAGATACAGTAAGAGTGGATATGATGTACGGTAGTGTATAAATGTGGTCACGATAAATAGCAATTGTAATTATCTACGCGAGATATGAGACTTCATACCAACCACGCAGAAATAAGTAAAAACTTATAATGTAATAATAAATGTAATCTAATGAATGAAAATCCTCGCCCGCATTAACCGTCCAGTTGACATACAGCTGTAGAGCCGACAGCAAAGTGCAGTAGAACATAGCATAGTCCACTAGCCCCGTTATACTCCACTGAAACTGCGATCTCAATTCAACGCTCTCGTAACAAATACTTTTGTTCTAAAAAACAAGCAAGTGCGAGTTGGGCTAGTGGAACTATTGACCGTCCTTTTAGCAAATAATTGTGTAGTGCATGGACCTTTTGAAATTTACCCATGAAAACGTAAGCGTGTTAATTTTACGCATTCAAAAGATGCATTTTATTATATAGCGGGTACTCAGGATGGACGCTTTTTGATTGCCGGTATTTCGATTACTTTGAAATTGTATATTTAAAATAGGTATGTATTTAGAGACGTTTGTAAATCTCTGTTTACTACTTGCTGAAGGGAGGTGGGCAACTTCTGGTGTAATATTCAAAATATGAAATCCTGTGAATTTAATATTATAATAACATTGTGACGGAAGAGGTTATGTAACGTCAATTGTTATCAGGAGGAAAATTGTATATCCACTATCAAATTGTAGTGAAAATGTAGTGTTTGACCTCATCCAATAGTTTACTTTGTGAGGTTTTTAAGGTCTGGGTGTATAATTTTTGACTCTAACTTATCTAACATATCATAGATAATATTCGTTGGTTCCAAAAAAAATATCAGCCTTAAAGGTACAAAAAATTGGGATGAAATTTTATATTGAAATTAAATACAGGCAGTCCTCGTCGTTTCGATTTACGTCGTTTCAAATTACGTCGAACATTGTTTTGACACTATTCCTTAAACGTACGTCAATGGTTTCGATTTCCGGCATATGAAAGTTCACTTGTCGCGAGTAGAATTGATTGAATTGATACAGAGGAGAAAAATATGTCTCGACTTACATCTTTTCGATTTACGTCACGTATTTCGAGAACCTAACATGCCGTAAGTACGACGACTGCCTGTATACATTTAAATTTAATAATATATGTATATGTAGACGCAAGTTCTTTGAAGTGAAATGTTTAATATAGACCACCTTAAAAACCCCTTTTATTACAATAGTATTAAGTAAAGTTTAGTATAACTGACATCTTTCTACGGAACCCTGACTAAAGAATAACTATAATAGCCAAAACCAGGCCACCACAAAACAAAACGTCGAAAAAAAACAAAATGCAACGTTGGCTTGCACCAAAAATTGTGTCATAAGGTCATGGGGTCAACAAATATAAACATACTTCCTGTAGCCGCAGATCATTTTGCTTGAAACAGAGGCGGCAACATAAAACTTTAAAAAATTGCCGCAGTACATACTTCATCTCGCTTCTCTGAGTTGTGAGGAGAGCTCACTGTCCTGCTGGACAGTGGGCTCTCTTCACAACAGGGCATAAAAAGACTTGCAAAATAAATTTATTTAAAACGCACCTAGATATTTTATACAACAAACAAAAGTACAAAAAATAAAAGTATTAATCAGAACGAGTAGCCTTCGTGGTTTGATTTAAATTAAACTAATCATTCCAACTTAGTTCTCTAGACTACCACTCATCTACGGCTGACCGTTAATAAAGCTATGACCACTTACCATATATCTTAGATCTTTCTTGTTATCTTTACCTAATATAAAACAAAGTCGCTTCCCGCCGTTTGTACGCTTGTATCTTTTAAACTATGCAACGGATTTTAATGCAGTTTTATTATGGATTCTGAATTTTTTTTCATTCATTATCTTATTTAGCAAATAAAGATTGTATATCTCGTTTGCAAGTAGCGAGCCATGCAAAAAAAATGTACAGAGCATTTAGTAAAGTGCAATGTGAAACCAAACATTAGCTCAGTGACCCAGATCCGCCGAGTCTTGCGACGCGACTGTGCATTTGTGAAATTGTTTTCTTTTAAATCCTCCAGGATACGGAGACACAACGAAGCAACGATGTAAGTGATGTTGTTTCACTGTTGTCGATCCTTGAATGTTATTACGTTGCGCTCTTCATATGCACTTTTAGCTTTTCAGTCAAATATTTGACATACATAAGGAATTTAATTTCAAATGAAATGATAAGTAGTATATTCAAGGTTCAAAATGAAATATAAATGAATCGATCAATCAAACGAAATCCTCTCTATAATCTCAAAAAATATTGCATAGTTTCAAAGTACTGAATTTTTTTTCATCAATCTTATATAAAAGTCACGAAACAGGTATACTTTTTAAACGAAAAACACCTTCAGTGAATCTATGTGAAGGCTGCAATATTCCAGGCAAAAATACGCAAATGATCTTCAAAGTTATATAACAACGTTCTTTTTGAACAGGGGATAAATATAGTTATCCGTATGAGACTAGTAAGCAAATGAACAATTGAACGTTATGAGGTATCTTGAGCATCACTCAGTACATCTGGCTGATTAACTAAGTTCCGAAGTAATTTGTAAACAGCATAAAGCGGCAACGTGCCTCATGAAACCACCTAACTTTCTGTGTGCAGCGTCTACACTCGTAAAAAATATTACACAAACTGTTTTGAAACATAATTTGAAGTTCATTGAGGCATTTTATACCTAACCATCAAAGCCATTTCGGAGAAATATACTAATTTAATTAACGCATTTTAAAATCATGAACCCAGTTAACTAAAAATATGTATATGTTAATTAAAGTTATTTTTATGTATACAACTAATTAATGTATTTAATTGTCGTAAATCTATTTCACCGTACAAAATCTCTGAATAGTATAAAATAAAGTCGCTTCCCGTCGTCTGTACGTTTGTATCTTTCTAAGTACGCAACGAATTTTAATGCAATTTTCATTAACAGACAGTGTGATTCAAGAGAAAGATTTGTATTATACATTTTTATATATATAATGCATGCATGTCAATGCACCTAGGCGAAGCCGGGGCAGGTCGCTAGTAGCATATTTAATTAATCAACTTTATAACATTTCTACTTGCGAGAAAGAAGAATGGGTTATAAAAAGTAAAGTTTGTTGGTACTTCGAAACATTGCCAAACTTTCAGCGGACTAAAACTATTACGAAGTCACATTATTATATTAAAATATTTCAGCGGTTCTCATCTCTTGCTCAAAGTAGATTTTTTGTAAGCCATGAAATCTCTCCGCAACTTATGCTGAAACTTTGCCTGTGAATGATGGATATTTAGGGTTGTTCGTTTAATACACAGCGTTTAATAATCCTAATGATCATAATTAACTAATCACTCCCTCGCTACTGCAAATGGCTTATACTTTTAATGGGAAGGGTTTATGTACCCTGTAATCAGACGACCATACTATTCGAATATTATGGAAATAGGCATTAGTGATGGTATCACGTAATTAAGATTCAACTTTGAACATTTTAGATTCTTTTTTCAGGTTCTTTCTTTCATACTTTCTTTTATATCTTTATAACTTTCCGTAAGTGACATCTTTGGTTGTAACTAATATTTAATTTCATCGAATTAAATATATGAAAATTGTATTTCAAACTTTAAGGCACCCTGATTTTAATAGTTTTAATATCATAATTTTTGCAATAATTAGCCCTTTCGCTTTACTTTATTTTGTAGCCGATTGTGGCAGCCCTGGCCCGAATCTCTGGAGAAATGAAGCAGGTAATTTAATAACCGGCTGATATTGCTGCAGACGCGGCGGGCACGAGTGTCGCCGTGGCCTTGGAGAATAAAATCTCCTTACATATTGTTATAAAACCCAACATCATTCTGTCTATCAGTCCGTTTGTTTACTTACAACTCGAGAACCTGTAGTACGATTTATGAGATCCTTCTTTAGTGTGAAAATAACTTATCTGATCAGGTTTTAGTATACATTTTGTTACGATATATAACTCAAAATAGTAGTAACCATAATTTTGGTGCATAAAGTTAAATGGCAGCGAAAAAGTTATGTAAAATGAAAATGCGAAATTAACTATTAATATGTTTTAAATACTGTCTCCGCTCACAGCCTCACGCTACGATAGCCTGTGTTGTGGTTTCTAAACTCTCATACAAAGACAAGTATGCCAACAAGACAAGATCTATGTTCATGCTTTACATTTCTGTCTAACCAGAAATCGAACCTGGAACCTATAAGAGTCAGGCTCGTATAGTGACCGCGGAGTCATTAAAATCGATAATATATGTACACCAGTAGAGTCGCGGGTACAACTTGTGCTCTATAAAACGCAGAATATTAAGACTTTATTAAATAAAACTTTTAGTCGAACAGGTGTACATGTAGGCTGGTTAAGTACTTTCTCAGCTTTATATTTGTGTAGACATTTTTTTGAAATGCTGCGAGGTTTCTCCACTGTGACTTTGAAATATAGCGCGAGTTTTGATCATCCTTCAAGAACAATAGATTAGAAATATACCTTAGAAAAGCGACTAAATATAGTGTTATCGCTGCTGTTGCTGTTTCTGATGTCCTGTTATTATAAAAAGAATCTATCTATCCCTAACTTTAAAAAAAGTCTCCATACTAAATTGCATCCACTATTTCAACCCCTTCAAGTTTTATGTTAACAAAGAAAGTTAGCCATTTTACATTTCCAAGGTCTAATTCCATTTTCTATGTTAAATTTCATAAAAATGAGGTCAAACGTGACATAACGTTGACGTGAAAACGGAACATACAAAACATACACACTTTCGCATTTATAAAGAAAAGATGAAAATAGTATGTATTTTAAACAAACCAAGTGTCTACTAAATCCAGTAGTATCTGTCCAAGACAAGATGGCGGACACAAGATGCAAGGTTCTATCATTTTATTTATATACCTAATAGAAAACTTTTGGTTTGAAGCTTCCTTTAATCGTACCATTAAAGTTTAGTGGTACCTACAGATAAATTAACTTTTACAGCGAACAGCAACAGCTTCTAAGCTTTAAGTTTTTTGTTATAATAATTATGTTTCAAAATTTGGTTTTTATAATTAAATATACTTTAGGTTTATTTTCAAAAATTTGCAAAAATGTGCTGTTTTACGATTTTTAAACTAAATAGAAATAAATTAGTTTTAGTTTAGTGAAATTAATAAAATCATGTCTCCTCTAGTTGTTGGAAGTAACCCGTATGCAGCAGAGGGATATTTAAATTATTGCAGGCAAAGTTATAAGCCCGAGACAGCATTATGAGTGATGTAAAACATTGAAGCAAATGCGGTCGCCGCGCACGTTCCGGCGCCGTGCGCCGGCCGCATCTCCACTAATTGAGATAATTAGCGAGTGTCCCGCCGAAACACAACTCATTACGTTCCAAATTAAGCTTTTTCTATAACTTCAAGAGTTACAACTCGACCTGTCTGGTTTCTTTGAAGGTTTTAATTGCTTCCTCGCGAATTTAAAGTCATATTTCTAGCTGATAAATAACTGAGAAGTCCTATTGAGCGCGGCATTACGGTCAGCATTCTTGAAACATGGCCACGGACTCCCTGTATATTGCTCAAATTAAGCTCTTATCGTCATGATCCGTCACCGTTACCATTAGCTGTGAGTTATTCTGTTATATTCAGGTTTATTGATAAAATTTCATTTTTGCACGCTTGTATAACCTGCACTCGTGTGTATGTATGTATAAATGTAAGGAATCTTTAGATTGTATTATGATTTACTTTCCTGAGATCGAAATCGTTAAAAAATCAATTAATATTAAGCAATTTATAATGATACATAAAATTATCTCCATAAATTTATCGTTTAAGATTAGTGATTTGTGATCTTCCAATCTCCGTATTTGATGCAGTGACTATATTTTTACGTATAGATAGATTGTCTGCAATAGCACTCCCTAACAAAAATCATCCACCCCATTTTACATCTTAACAACCCTTTCGCCACTATGCACCCCTGCACTTCCTTTCCGATGTTTCAATCGAAGGCTTCTAAAAGCTCGCATGCGGATGGAGATGCTCTTTTCTTTTTTCCTTTACCTTTTAGACAAACAAGCCGAAAACTTTTCATCGACCAGCTCTGCAGGAAATATGAATGTTGTTGATAGATAGGGTTGTCACATTATAGTCTAAAGGGAAGTTCAACTGCTACTCTCATAATCCAAAGTGAAATAATTCTAGTATAACGCTAGCTAGCAACGCATCTAAGTACGAGATTAAATCGGACTTTAGATCTGTATGAAGTTTGGGTGTAGTTTTTCTTGACTTGTAGCGACCACTTAACCTCCGATGGTATAGGTTCTCGTTAGTTATTCATCCCAGAAAATTGTTTAATATCCTTTGTACAAAACAGACATTTGCAGCATCCCAACAACCTACATAGCGTCACTCATCTGTGATAGGATCGGCATCTTCCTAATTCATTATAAGTTTAGATTATTCGATAGCTCAATTTTGTGCTACCTATTTACTGCATTTTTATACGTTGTATTTACAAGATAATGAACTTTCTAAAATTTCTAAGGATAAAGATATCCACTGTGGCGTCCCTGCCGAGTGATCGTACCGAGGCCTAGCAAATTGCAGTTTCCAATCTCTCATAACAGCAATAGTTCCGAGTTTGTGTGGATGATGCTTTAAGCGGATACGCTTCCAATATGGATGTTTAGAAATCAAATTTTACAGCAGTGATCCGAAATTTTGCTCGTCAAAAGCATTAAGATGTAAAAAATTGCCTTTGTCTTAGACTCTTACCTCAATCAATTAAGTCTTAAAAAAATGCCTTAGTCTTAGATTTACCTCAATAATTCCATATGAACCGATCTTATCCTTGCGGCTGTTGTGGACCGTAAACTATCGACAAAGTTTCGCAACATTGGGTGCGGTCGAAATTGTGTAGGTGACTTTTGGTGGCAATTTTTTTTTACCTTTTTCCATGTTTCAAAAGGTATGTTAAACAATTGGTCCCGGTTGATATGGACATATCCGAACCACGGTTTGGCTAATGCATATCTACACAAATACACATTGGAGCAGCAAGGTAGAATTTACCCTTCACCCAGGTGCGGGCTGCAATGTTCATTATTTTAAAGATTTACTTATTATCTATTTACTTAATGTCCAAGACGTTCTCTATCAGTCAAGCTATAACATATAAACTCTTTATTACACAATAGACTGTTGAAAAATTGAAACTTTATAGCATGGGTATGTGCAAAAGATTGTAATGAAAATTTTATATGCAGCATGCGCTGAACATAAGCAGCAAGATAAAAAAAGTTTGGGAGCCTTAAGTTTCAGATAGTGTACACAATCTCCTTAAACCTTTACACGTATCTCCCACACTGTATGGTAGGTAGGATTATCATGTTGACACTCATAATTAATTCCGTGCAAGGCGCGGGCCCCTTGCCCCCTCGTAAAGACTCGGGGTGGGATGCTCGTAAAAATATAATCAAAGTTTCATCGTACGGGGGCTACGTGCTCTGTACTTGCTGGTGTTCGATTCACTCCAAATTTATTAATACAACACAATATCCGTATTGGAAAAATTATAAAAGTGAATATAGGACTCATACGCTCAAATTAATTAAGTAAATAAAGCTTCGTAGCTGCACACTAGGTTATCCCGTGTTGTGGGTGATATGGACATGCAAAAAAACAAACGCAGTAACATACAGACCTACAACGGAAACCTAAATTCATCATGATCTCCGCCAGACCGGGAGTAGACCCCGAAACCCTTTGCTCGGCAAACCTAGGGTATTTTACTCGAAGATTTTGTTAGGGAAGTATTCGTCGGTAAGGCATTACAACCTACACAGGAATAAAGGTGCAAGTGATTGAAATCGATAGTTTTATCGCTTATTTATCGGTAATAAATAGAACTAATAGAACTACAGAACTATCTCTATATGCAAATGTTACTATCTACCTGTTATTTATAATTAAATTAAAAAAAGGGTCTCCAACGGATTTCAAAAGTGGTTAAATATAAAGCCATTTGAAGGTTTATCAATGAATGTACCAAGCCTCCTTTTTGTGCAATAAATAGAAAGGTTCTTGAAAGACAACCATAATGGAATGACAAAAGGAAAAAGGCCGCGCTCCGTCCTGGTGTCTAAATCTACTATGTTTACATACTGTAACAATTTTCGTCAAGTCATTCTTGAATTATAAAAGGACTTACATACAGGAATTATACACAAAAAACAGAGATAACAAGTGCAAAAATAGAATGGGTTAATTGAGTCATAATACGAATATTTAACATTAACATAACATTAACATAAACCGATTAATGTATTCCAAGACATAACATACAGATTTACATAGTACATAGTATAGGTTACATAGATAGACTAGACAAATGATTAGATACTATCAAATACAAAGTTAACAGAAAAAGTCGTAGCGGTGTGTGGAGACAAATATTGTCAAACTGTTAACGAGACGTCGTAACGTGACGTGCTTGACGTGTAAATGTGTGCTGAAGTGATAAAACGATCAAGGTTGCGATCTGACGCGTGTTTACCGATCGTTAAACAACATGTTTATGGTTTAATGGTCCAACATTAAGGCAATCATTTATGTGGCAGAGTTTTGTGTGTCTAATGTTCGAATTTGATAGCAGAATAATGACAAACATTTTTTAATTTTAATTTTAATTGTCCTAATTTGATAGCTTCGTGGACGCCTGTTTGTGCGCACGTCGGTATGGGAGTACTCACACAGCATCCATCCCGGGATTGCTACGTCGAAATGGCTCGACTTCCCCTCTTAGTACTCCCAATCGAAGACTCCTTTTAGTCATCTCTTGCTATATCGTTATTCGAGGTAAAGGGATTTGGAGTTTTTAAAGTTATGTACGCATTAAAAATTAATTATAACTCACTTCAGCGATGAGTAAAAACATAGTGAAAACTTGCTACATGACGGATCTTCATAAAGTTATCAAACGTATCATCGTCACCCTGATAACCGTCGTGAAGATTCTTTTGTGTTTCGGTTGGTAAGATATGGTTACAGTCCACGCTTAAAAATGAGGCTACTTAGACCTCAGAAATAGTAACCTATCTACGTACGTATGACTTCCGATAGATCTTCAGTCCTGTTTGAGGTTAGACGTAAATGTTCATGGACTGCAACGACCTCTTAAAATGACGTGAACCTTTTTTTTTATTGTGAAAGAGTAAGAAACGGGCATGCAGGGCACCTGATGTTAAGTGGCCACTGCAGCCCATGGACAACCACGTCCAATCTCCAATAGAACAGAAGTTCTATTTAAAGCTGGACGCGGATGCTTTCCTACTCTTGAGAACTAAAATGGTCGCCTCCAATAATGTGTATCCGGCAACCACACCTCCCCAACCCAAACACAATGCATGAAGAACATGTTGTTTTACGGCGGGTTATGAGGGTGGCGGTGGTATCGCCCCGTGCGAGCTCTAACGGCTCTACCACCTTTAAAACCTGCGTGTTGCTAGGCAACAGGACAAATATAGGAAGGTATTTAAGTCTTGGACTACTGTTTTCTATTTATACTGTGACAATACGACGTAACATAAGTACGCGAGGCTCGTCTCGTTCTGGGAGATCGCGCAATCCAAGTTTATTGTCTCCTCGACTTCATTCCGCTGTGCTTTCAACAAACGTCTAATTTAGGCAGCAATCACGGACAGCCGCGGGGAAATGGGGAAATAAACCCGGTATTGGGCAAATATTGTCCTCGCCGTTCGTTTGTTGGTTGCCAGTACAATAGTTGAGATTACATTAATATACTTTACCACTATCCCACTATCTACCTAGTACAATTTAATTAAGATCTACATACATATAACAATTTAAACGTACCAAAATTTAAAATTGTCTGTCGCAGTGAAAATATATAAATGTTTACACGTTTATACGTAAACGTTACAATTTAATAAAATCAAAGTGTAATTTTAAATGAACTGGTATTTGCACTTCTGCAGATAAATTTAAAAGCAGTAACATTTTTTTGTTTATTGTTACGAGCTAATTCTGGAAAAGTCTTAAGATATTTTAACAGGTTTTCATTCCCAAAAAAAACTGGGAATAACTTAGGCCAGTTTTGTCTTAAAATATCTTGTATTGACATTTACAAAACGCTGGCTGGCGTGATTTTTTTCCCAAAAGAAAAGAAGCAAACGCTGTATTTAAGGAGTCATTCTCAACAATCGGAGTGTACATTATTTCCTTTTCTACCTCATTCTGTAGCGTTTAGGGACTCTACACACCGGTCTAACTTACGGGTCGTTTGAACCTGCATTTTGAAGAGCCTGTCGTATGCGCTTGCACGCGCATTAACACGCGTGTTTAATTGAACGTGACGTAAACACAGACCATTGTGGCTTAATAGCAATATGGGGGTCTACGTACAAACATTACTTTTACTTACTTAAACGATTATTTTGTCGCATATTCCGTGCGATAGTGAAGCTCAGTAAAATAAGAAATAAGTTCAAAAGTTTTACTAGAGGTCACGGGCTTATATGCATCAATGTTCTTCTGTATACATTGAGTATTTTTTGGAAAGTTTTATTCTAATTTTTGTCTATAAGCTTGTCCATTGCCGCCTTACGTAAAACCAGTAGACTAGTTTGCATGAAACTTATTTTATTTTGTAGCCTATGTTCTGATGCCCGATTCAGGATATATCTTGTTACGCTATATCTTGGAAGTTGCGCAAATATAAATCTTTAAATACACGCGGAAGAAGTCGAAGGAACAGCCAGTTATACTCACGTAGATAAGAAAACGCTTATACGCATCGAAAACACACCCGGTATGTAAACGCTCTTAGAAACAAAAGTGTAATTTGGGCAGACATCGGCAACAGACGACGGAGTTCTCGCTGCGATGGCGGAACAAATTGCGGTTTAGAACGTCATCGCTAGATTGTACTTAACATTGATTGAAACAAAAACCCAAATCATACAAGTTTCAGGGTTCATCACTTTCACTTTAATTCTGTTTATATTCTCGCATAAATAATGACTAAATGATTTTTATCACTATTTACTGTTTGACTTACGATGTTAAATAGTGAGGTTGTGACGGTTCACATATTTTAAGTTACTAACGCACCCGTAAGGTGTATTCTTCAGTGTGAAATTAAGACTCAAAAGTGTTTCATTTATTTTTTATTATTCATCAACCCGTAACTATGAAACTTCTGAACAACCTGTCAGAATCAAAAGGTTAGATTTTCTACTCCTCTGAGAATTTTCGTAAAATTTTTAGACAAGGTTTCCTCGAGAATGTTTACTATCATTATTAAAACAAAACATTATTAATTTCTAAATCACAACAAAAATTCTATTTTGTTTATAATATATATACTTTATTTATTTTACTTTTATTTAGTACATATTGTATATGTGCCCTAAAAATGTCGTTATCTTTTAACTACACTATAATATAAAATAAATATAATTATAGACTGATATAAATGTGTACCTATTACAGAAATCTCGTTTACTAAGTAGTAAAGAAAAAGGAATAGAGTGAACGAGTATTGGATGGTGGAGTGGCCACCGCGGGGTCTCGCGGGCGTGCTCGAGACGGCCACTACGGCACGTTGCCTAGATTGCCTACACTCGGACGGGGAAAGCGTTTGCAGAATTCCTATTTACCAAGCGAATATAAAACTAGAGATTTTACTTCGTTCTGTACGTTTATCTTCTACCGAAAATAATACAGGCAAGTGCGTACTAAACTACTCGCACGGGGTTTTATAGTCACAATTCATCGTTTCAAAAACATAAACTTTAACTGGTGTTGAAACTATAGTTCAATTGGTGAGGTACCACCACCATCCTTATAATCCGCCGTGTAGCAATCCTTATGTTTCATTTGGAGAGGAGCGGTTGCCGGCTAGACAAGCTAGACGATCATCCTAGCATTTATGTACAACTTCAGATAAGAGTGTCCTGTACTCTTTGAGTGTATATTTATATGTCCATAAGCTTCATAGACCATTTAAAATTTATTACTCTGAGGGCTATAATCTCTAAGCAGTAGTCGACCTATACATAAGGATCCCGGACGAGTTGGTAACCACAATGCGTAAGGTCCCGTTTGATTATCCGGGCCGTGCAAACGGCTTGCGCATAATTGGTTATATCCCACTGGGTATTGATTTGAGTCGTTTGGTATTCCTTTGCTTGCGAAAACCATTGGTTGAATTTGTATCATTGACGATAAGATTGTCACGTACTTTGATTAACGACTATTCTATTGGCATGGCATTGGCATATTCTACAGACAGGTTGCACTATAAAGCGTCCACCATAACAATATCATATAGCATAGGGTGCCGCCAGGTTTGAAGAACTAAAATAACCAAGTACGTTTGTCATGTATATTGAGTAAAGGAAAGATTGTAATACACTGAACCGCAAAGAAAAAGGGTCGGTTATGAAATCGTCGATATCTTCTTAAATACTTCACCAAGCTTTATGA
>DWON01001603.1:0-23708 GCA_018251015.1 Phocides pigmalion okeechobee
CACCTCCCCAACCGAAACACAATACATGAATAACATGCTGCTTTACGGCGGGTTATGAGGGTGGCGGTGGTACCGCCCCGAGCGAGCTCTATCGGCTCTACCACCTTCATAATTATAATAAAAGCCTAACCTAAACAATCTAAAGGGGGAAATTTTCAACCAATTTAGAGACAATTACATTTTAACCAAATACATGTAAAAAATATTTACGTTACTAAAAGTAGGAAATGTCTGTTTTCTTTCAGTATCATGTAAACGTGTGTATCGTAAACGAGGTTTGCGAGTTATCTCTCGAAACTACCAAAAAATTGCGGAAATTGTGCGTACCTTTTGAGTACCGAATTACTTTTTTTAAAGCAATAGCTTAACTCCTAGTAAATACGAAACATGTTATATATTTCTTAGGAGATATAAACTAGAAAACATTAATTTGAGCATCCATAAGGGATATATTGATTATATTTAATTATGTTAGCGGTATTGCTAAAAGCAAATTTTCACAAATAGTCTGTGGCGAAACACTCAATTCAAATTAGAATTCAAAAATTCATATCGATCATGTATCACAATGATAAAAATGTATCATTTGATCTATTCCTGACAAGTAGACAAACTCGTTTAGTACTAAATAATAAAACTTTAATGACTTACGTTCTCAAATATTTGCTCTAATAAACCAATAGAGGATTGCTAACTTTAAAAGATTTAGATTATTGGATATATGCATATGAAATTTTATTCGCCATATTCTTAATTAATTTCGCGTAGCCACGTTAGTATAATACATACGTATTGTATACACAATATTACTGTTATATTATAAGCTAATATGTACAAAATAAAAAAATATGACTTAAAACACGGAATTAATGCTTACGTTCTAGTGGCGCGGGAGATTTCTTCTGTACGGGGCTGGCTACCGCACACACCAATAACACACAAGCAAAGAGCACGGGTTTAAACATTTTAAATTTTAATAACTTTTTGAGTAACAGAAAATATAGAAGGTTTAGTGTGTGGCCCTGTTAACGTCTGAGCTCGTAATCGCGGCCCCGTCTTTATATAGACACGGTGTGATAAACAATCGACCACGGTCTCGTAAAATGTGTAACGCTGACTAATTTAAACTACCGATGATACCCGATTTTTATGATAATATCAAAGCGAAATTAGTTATAAATATATCGGCACATATTGCAAGAAGCGGATTTCAACATGCACTAAATTATATTGGGTGTATGAAATTAATGTTTTTGTTTATATTAATGTAAAACCAATGTATACTTAGTTTTGATACAGTTTAATAGTTAGATAATTTTAAACGAATTGTCGTTCCGAAATTTTTCTAATGACAGTTACAGATTACTTATTTGAAATACAAAAAACAAAGAACATACTAAAGTACAATTGACTAAAATATAGTACGAGTAGCAAGCAAGCAGAGAATAGTGTTTACTAGCGGTCATGTAGTTCCAACAACTACAAATAGGATTACGTCCTACTTGAGATTACAGATACGATATGATTCCCGACAACTAAGCTTCAGTGAGTTTACCGTCTTCATTACGCTCTTGTATCCAGATCACAACAATATAATTCGCTCTCATAATCTGCCGTAAATTAATAAATTAATAAATAAATTTGTGATTGTAAGTGGACGTCTATGGGCTACATCTACTTAACATCAAGTGTTTTCCATGCTCATTTGCTACTCTTCTGATATAAAAAAATGTGTTAGCTTAGCAGCTGGGTGGCGCACGTTGTTGCAACCCAAGAAAAGGTGCAACGACTTCTACAAACCACGAAGTGTCCGTTCATCATTAAACCCTTTCGCATTATCCGTAGTAAGCACACAATACAGCAACCAACACTGTTATGATACACTTCGACTGCTAAGTCAGGTCTCCTCGAAAATTAAAATTACGAAATTAAGAGTTGCCTCAGAGTTCACTGTGCTAAGCAAGTCATGATTGGTAGACTTCATACTACTTTGAGAAATTAAAAGGGAACATTAGGAGCATATGTTTTCTCGACATTTTCTCACCGTAAAAGCAAGTGATAATTAATTTGTAATACCTAAGTTAGTAACTTCAGAATGTGTTAAAAGAAAGGACGCATGCCCAGTATTTGAGCCCCGGCCCTCCCGTGTAAGAGACTGTTTTTTATGTGAGAAGAATAGCAAACGAGCATGTAAATCACTTGGTTTATTACGAGGTTTGGTTTGATACCTTTATTGTTAAAAATATTTTATTTCTAAGTTTATTAGTTTGAAATTGGATGCAGATTGCAAAGACCATTTAACATCATATGACCTGCTCTTTTGCTACTTTTCTTACAAAAATATTCCGTCATTTCATTATCATAAGCCATGCCATATGTCCTACTGTGGAGCTCAGAAGATTGGTGGAACATTTAAGTGGGTTTAATTATTCAATAAAATTGCAGATACCTAATTAATTATGTTTATTGTATTTATTATGTACTTTAAACATAATTTATTAATTTAAACATAAAAATAGGGCACAAGTTTTCAACATTCATATTGTGTAGTGTGCAGAATGATATCAGACATAAAAAAGTATAATTATTACTTTTTTATGACTTTTTATAACACTATTTTATTTTAGAAGAATACAATAAATAAGGAAATGAATTTTGATAATGAAATGACATAGATGCAAACATTGTTAGAATTTCCAGTTTATTCCATATTTGAAAGGTGGTAAAGCTGTTAGAGCTCGCCCGGGACGGCACCACAGCCACCCTCATAACCCGCCGTAAAACAACATGTTCTTCGTGTATTGTGTTTCGGTTGAGGAAGGTGGTAGTCGGATACACATTATTGGAGGCGACCATCTTAGTCCTCAAGAGTAGGAACTCATCCGCGTCCATCCTTAAATAGAAGTTCTGTTCTATTTGAGATTGGACGTGGTTGTCCATGGGCTTCAGTGACCATTTAACATCAGGTGACCTCCATGCCCGTTTCTTAGTCTTTCACAATTATATATATATATATATATATATATATTTACTGGATTTACAAAAATACACATTTAATCTAGAATTTGTTATTAATGAAATTACGAATATCTACTATAAATGACGTAGGTACATAATTTTCCCAAGCTAATCAGTTCTTATCAAACTTTCTTGCAATCCTTTGACATTTAGTGTGACGTGAACTACCTAACACCTTGAAATTGTGTCTATTTTTATTTATTTATATATTCACGCCAACAACTTTACATACATGACATTTATACGATTTTAAACATAACATTGATATTAAACATTATTAAAAACATTGTGTGTGTGTAATATATGTATATCGTATATATATTATGTTTAAGGTAGAAACACGAAGAAGACTTTAAAAAGATAACTTGAAATTTATTGAAATGAAATTTGCTCAACAGAGGTCACCCGAAAATATTTCAAATTACCTTGATTTCTGCTGCAAAGTTGACTTGTAAAGAAATATTTCTAGAATTAAAACTGGCTTTAGTACCACTTCATTAGGTATTTTTTATTAGGTGAAAAAATAAATATTATAATATTAACATGAATGAATCTATTTAGTTCCATAATATTTATTATTAATCTGTGCTTGTTATTATAGGACCTAATTTGCTGCCAATATTACGAAATAAAGATATGTATTCGTGAATAAGCAAGGCACTTCACTAATTTCCTTATTCCTGTATGATTCCTTATTTTATGTGTTAGAGGTTACCAGCTACTCCAAGAAAGCGAACCATCTTCGTCTTCAGAGTAGCAACGAATCTCCATACGACCTCGGATAGGACTTAAATTCTGTTTAAGGGTGGACCTAGAGGTTTACTGGCTGAAGCGATTACACATCATACGGCCCGCATGCTCGTGTTTTAGTTTTATAACATGAAAAAAGGCAACTTCTAATTTTTAAGAATAATAACACCTCTGTGATTTACTTCTGGTAAAGATCCCAATACATACGAGTATGAAGTTGATTTCGGTTACCCTAGCTGGACCGATGTGACGTTCACTGACAGGTAGCTGATTTAATAAGGAGTAACGAAGGCTATTTTTAATTTAGAACTAGCTGTGCCTGCGACTTTGTCCACGTTTGATTTAACAAAAAAGTTATAGATCAGTTCGCAGATTATCCAATAACTTATTCTAAATTTCGCATATAGATTCAAACGTGGACGAAGTCGTGGGCACAGCTAGTATATTATAAAAAACAAATTAAATAATAAGATCCATTGCCCAGATTCAGAATTAACAGTAAATGGAAGGTACGTTATAGGTACCATGTTTAAATTTTGTCAAGAACTGGTACGTCAACTGATTCCCATCCGATTGACATTGACATTAACTCATTGCTTATTCATCTGAGAAATCGTAGTTCGAAACATTATGAATAACCCTTTTCTCTCAGCTGTCTAGTAATACCTAAGAGAGTACTTGGGAGTGTTGAAACATCGTAAATTATTAATACAATTGTTAGTTGGTACAATAATAATATACAATAGTCCTTTTTAAGTAAAAAAGGTACCGGGTACTCACAATTGAATATTTTTGATGGCAGATATTTCGAACCAGTTGCACGGCTCGTGATCACGGTTGTACTAGAAACTGAAGTTCAAAATATCGGCAATTAAAAATATTCAATGGTGACATGGAAAGTGGATGAATTCCGGAATGATATCAGGTATCATATATTATAGACGATAGTACTCAGAGTATAGTAGTACTAATAGTACTAATAGTATAGTTCCTACTCATGTACTACTATTGTAATTGTGCCTCTACGATAGCTACATATGTATAGTGTCTGTATAATAAAAATGAATCCGATTTTTTTATTAATTCATCGATCAAGGTTTTTTAAATTGAAAAAGTAGCAAAGCGTGCAGGTCATCTTATGTTGAATGATAGCTGCGGCCCATGGACATGCACGTAAACATCTAACAGTACTAAAGTCCTGCATAACGTCATGCACGATGCGTTGCTACTCCTGAGGACTAAGATGGTCGCCTCGCTTGTAAATGTATCCGGTAAACGCACTTCTCTC
The DNA here is from genome assembly GCA_018251015.1 of Phocides pigmalion okeechobee. NCBI lineage: Eukaryota > Metazoa > Arthropoda > Insecta > Lepidoptera > Hesperiidae > Phocides > Phocides pigmalion. The sequence goes on from DWON01001603.1 coordinate 5,057, forward strand.
TCTGTAACATGAGTAATACTTTACGTCGGTAATAAAGGGGGCGGTGGTACTACCCCGGCCGAACTGTAATCCTTGCCAATCTGACATCATAAAAATACCAGAAATGTACTTCGCTAAATGAATAAAATTTCCCGGTTAAAATCACTCTATTGAAGATTTATTTATGCAAAGAACAGCTGCCACTCATTATTACTGGTATAAATTATTATACATATCTTAGATTTTGAAGACAAAGACAATTCCAAAGATACAGGACTTTATTTATGAGGATTAGGGCTTTGGGTGATTTATTATTTATTTCAAAAATACAGCTCAATCTAACGCGTCAACCGATCACAAAGGAGTTCAAAATGTCGACTTAGACATGAAGTACTATGTAATAATATATTTAAAACGGTGAAATTTGCGATAGAAAATACCATAGAAGTGCACTGAGGACTGGTAATTTTGTTCAATAGCATCGACTAAACCCGCTATGCGCATTAAATAATCACACAATATCGCGATATAAATAATCAATAGGTGGATACGCAAAGTTCAGTTCATGTATGTGTGAGTATCTGTGTGTATGTGAGTACGAGCATGTTCACGTTTGCATATTTAAATATTAAATGGGGATTACCCAGAAAACAGAGCATCGTAATTACCATATGATAATACTAAAACAATTCTAATAAAACATTTAAGATATTTTTGTAAAAATATATAGGGGTTATTCCACGAAGGAAAATTTGTTACTCATTACAGGGAACTCAACAATGGGACACCATAGTCGCATAACTCTTCAATTAATCGTTTAACTCTAGAATGTTGGGCAGATTACCAGAATGGGAGGTGACGCAATGTACAAAATTCTCGATTAGCTATCATATTAATTATTTCTCGCATTTGTTCTTGACCTTCGCACGAATTGTTTGGAACGGCCGAGTGACCCGTAGACCTCACTACAATCAGCCACACAAACAAATATTATCGTTAAACGAGTTTAAATCTTATTTCCTCGAAACAAAACACACATTTGCATGCGCGTTTTTAATCTTTAATTTTTAGCGTGTTTCCTATACCTACTATCAACTCGTGATTTTAGAGTATGTGTACGTAAGAGTAGATACATATGTGTTTCGTAGTTAGTGTGAATGTATCGTTGATATCTTTCCAGGAACTGTTTTCGTCTCATGTTTCGGCGTGTGGATATCCAAGTAGGTAGATAGTTAATTATGTTCATATCACTCCCGCTGTTATATAATCCATATTATTAAGATACCTACGTGGTAATGCAATCATTATTATCACTCTTAGAACGTTTGAGTACAAAATTAACCAACGGTTTATTTAGAATTTTATCACATAATACAAAGTTTGTTATTTTTAGTCTAGAAGAGCTTTCATTTTCCACAGTCGTACATAATCTCGTGTAAGATATATGAAAAGTGTAATGAAGTATTTCTAGGTTCATTCTACACTATGCGAGTACCTTCAAATTCCGTGCAAATTAGTCTCCCATTTTTATATGTTATAATCATGTATGTATGAATTTAACAAATGGCAGACTTTTTAATATCTCAGGGCTGAAACAGAATTTCATGGATTGTCGTTAATCTAATAGGGAAGTATATTAAATGATGAGCTTTCTTCCCATTTTACACAATACAGACAACCTTGGCCAAATGCACTTCGAGATATTTTACACAATACAGACAACCTTGGCCAAATGCACTTCGAGATATTTTTGAGTATGTTTGGCGAGAAAAGGAGGACGAGGTTCTGCTGTAAAGTTTATAGTCCATGCTTTATTCCTACTATTTACAAACATTGGCAGCGTTGTGTTTACGTCTCTGACGATCTAAATATCGGTGTTAAGTAATAAAACGTGAGCCATTTCGTCTCACTTTTGGAACAAATTCAATTTAACTAACGACCGATGTTTAATTTCCTATTTTTAACTTTAGTGAGTACATTAGGGAAAAAATTACGCATCTCACAGTCATGACGGAAGTTAATCGTTGAATACAATATCAGCCTAATTTTAAAAAGACTGAACATGAAGAAGTAGAAACTGTAAATGTATGATTTGTATAATGTGTTTTATTGTTTCAAACTACGGATTTAATATGTTGTTCACGAGTTTTTATGTGGAAATATACGTGTGATCGGGTAATGTATCCAATTATAAGTAGCTTAATTCGCTAACTTTTCTTAAGTTCTTTTTTAGGTCAAAAAGATTCGGGACGAATACCTTCCATCACATGGCTGACGGAAGATTAAGTCAGGCTTTAATCGACTAAAAACCTTCAGACCGGAGACTCGTGAACGCTTTCGCATGATTCCGCGACTCCGCTTGTGGCATTCGACCTCGCAAACCGCCTCTGGAGCAAACTCTTTATGGTAATATGGTATGAAGAGCTTTCTTCCCATTTTACACAATACAGACAACCTTGGCCAAATGCACTTCGAGATATTTTTATGTTTGGCGAGAAAAGGAGGACGAGGTTCTGCTGTAAAGTTTATAGTACAAATTAGTAAAATATTAATTTTTAAATTTATTGTACCGGTATCAATGCATTCCGTACTTTCTCTGCGCCGTAAAACACTGCTGGGTATTGCGCGTCGAACGCGCTTGCTGCTGTTACCCACTGTGTTGTACGTACTAATCTGTATATATTACTATCTGTATAGATTACAAGTGTCGTGATCACGTTGGCGCTACAAAACTGAGGGCGGACATTACATCTGTGTATTCGTGGATGCTACAGTGATGTTAAAAAATCAATATTTGTGTGAAATGTCGGCGCATCTCCAGTCTAGCGAAAAAAGAACTCCAGTTTAGTGCAGCTTCCCGCAATCCTGACTCGATATAATAAATGAGGGCCGCAATCAAAGTGTTAATAACCGTAATTAAACTTCAGGGGAAGAGAAATGGTGCATTCGAAGCACCACTCCTCTTCCCGTATGCATGAAGAAAAAAAACTTCAAGGAGAAAAATCATTTTAACTTTTTAACACCCATGGGTTATTGGGACAAATGGAGAAGATCTGCACCATTTCCCAAATGATAAACAATCTATATCTTTTACTGATAGCGATAGTCTTTTACTAATTAATAGGCTGAAATAAATAAATTCTACTGTATTTATATAACTTTACACTTGGCTGTATTTACAAAAAAATGTTGAAATACTGTATTTTGTACTTTATACTCGTACGTCAAATACACAACTTAAAAATATTATTTCATAGTTTACATACATTTTTTTATTATGAAAGAATAAGAAACGGGCGTGCAGGCCACCTGATGTTAAGTGGTCACTGCAGCCCATGGACAACCACGTCCAATCTCAAATAGAACAGAAGTTCTATTTAAGGATGGACGCGGATGCGTTCCTACTCTTGAGGACTGAGATGGTCGCCTCCAATAATGTTTATCCGTCAACCAAACCTCCCCAACCGAATCACAATACATGAAGAACATGTTGCTTTACGACGGGTTATGAGGGTGGCGGTAGAGCCACCCCGGGCGAGTTCTTACGGCTCTACCACCTTTCAAAATGCTAGAGAATATTTTGTAATTTATATGTTAACTAAGCATAGCGTGTACTTACCAAGTCTGGATATCTATGGACTGCGACTACATAACATCAGGTGTTTTGCATGCTCATTTACTACTCTTCACACAAAAAGAAATATTGTATATCTGTAATAAGGTTGAATTTAGAAAGAATAGAAATAAAAACACCATTCACGATAGATGTGTAATATATTTATTTACGTATTACATTACGTATTTCAATTTTCTTAACAAACCTCGAAACTAGATATGCGTAAGAAGATAAATTCGATTAGGGAGTCTATTTAGTTTAATAAGGGAATACAACTACTGGGGACCCCCTTAAATCACATGAATACGCTTACAAATAATGAAAAGGAGTATAAATAGGGTAAACACTCTATTGTAGTACTCTTTTCGTTGAAAATTGTTTGAGCCTTCATTATCGAATACTCATTGAAGACGATTCCGCCATATATAAACTTCTCAATATACGCGGAAAATTACAATACAATCACGGCTGTTACAAGCGCCTTAGATACGTGATATTCAGATGGTCAAAATCTATACCACGATTTAACAATATCTGTACCACGAATGACAACATCTGTCCACAAATGACAATATTTGTACCCCGAAAGACAATATCTGTACCACGGAGGACAATATCTGTACCACGTTTGACATTATCTGTACCACGTTTGACATTATCTGTACCACGTTTGACATTATCTGTACTACGTCGCATTTACATTTAGTGTGTAACGCTGCAATAAGTATTCGCGTGTGAAGGCTCTTATCCTCAAGTGTGATCAAAATTAAATATATATAGATCTAGTGTTAACTTTTATTAGAATAAAAGTGCACATTTTGGGGCATTGAAGTATTCACAATTGATTAATATTAATTACACATTGATAATAAAACTTAGTAGTAAAAAATTGACATCAAACTTGGTTTATTCGTGACACAAGCCAACTTTGCTATTTTTGGTACAATGTTTATATTATTTTAACTTTTACCTTATACGACCTTTAACTGTATACAACCAATAAGATCATACAAGGTTTACCTTAAACCAGGTCACTTCGCATTCAATAAATTGCAAAGACAAATACAAAATTATGCCGTTAAAGTATGTATTTTTGTTCGTAATCGGCATACGAAGTATAAATAGTTGGGATTTATTTCGTTTGTAATAGATAAGGAAACGCATCTAAAGGTGGACGAGCACCTGTTGATTTTGTTAGTCTTTGACTTCCAGAAGTCTTTCCAGAAGAAGCCAGGACCATCTACACATATTGAAACCGTACACACATTTTCATTATCAGCACTTCCAGATGAGGACCCTACCTGATGTGAAGTAATTCGTTGCGGTTGCAAGTGTCAAAGCCAGGTCTACTTACAAGCAAAGCCACCATCTTATTGCTGTAGAGTAGAAATGCATCTACGTATCCCAAAATAACGAATCCTGTACAAAGTTACATTTTTTTATGCTTATGCAATAGAGAATACTTAGCAGTAGGTGACACGCATGCTCGTTTGTTACTCTACTAACATAGAAAATACCCAGTTCGGATAATGTCAAGATGTTTTTTGCAGCGGGAAAGCAGGAGATAGGAGGGGAGAGATGGATAGAACGAGAGAGAGAGGGAGAGGAGGGGAGATGGAGAAGATGGGAAAGGAGGATAGAGGCGGGGAGAGAGGGGGTATAATACCATGCAAAGGGAGGGATAAAGAGAGGGAGCGGGGAAAGGACGCGGACGAAATATCTAGAAAATTAAGGGGAATTGATCTTCGTATGATCTCTAATTAAAATAAACATTCATACTTCTTATTCATCAGAACTCATCATAAGTATTGTATAATTTTATTATCGACTATTTGAATATTTGCTTAAATTCATTACAATGCGAAGTGCTCCATTTTTAATGCATTAGAATATATCTAAATGTATGTTATACAAACAATAAATACCTAGAAATGCGAATTTTTGATATTTGATTGAGATTGTCCACTTCTTTGGTATCACTGACAATGCTGATAGTATTTACAACTAAGTTACGTCACACTACAACTGTTAAGGTTTTTTACACAAAGTATCGATTCGCATTTCTTTACAATTAATCTTTGGGGATCCCTTCTGTCATGGACTAAGGGGATAAAAAAATAAACTGCAACACAATTCACAATAAAATCATATAATGGACTGATTTGAGCCGAAAATTTTTGTCATGACCTTCCTGTACCATTCTTTACAAAACCAACGTCAATATTGCTAGAATGACAAGAAATAGGCATCGCAGAGCATAGATATAACTAGAGATCGCCAGTTAGTACTTTTAGTATTTAGATTTAGTGTATATACATTTTATTATGTCAGGCTCTACCTAGCAATTGCTTTACTGAGCTTGTTATAGTCAATCTCTCCATTAGCCCTTTAGACATAAAGAGTAAAAATCAATCAAGGTATTGTACGTTGTAAAAAACCTTTGAAAGTACTCGGCCGTGCAAAGGGAATGTTTCATCTATTAGTGCATTGACATGACCACGTTTGGTTTTCATATAAGTTAACAAAAAACGTTCTCTAGTTACATCAGTGCTCCATGGCTGGCAACCCCATATCAAGTCTTCTCATGCTGCCTTTATAAAAGTTTTGTAAACCAAAACTAGTCATGCATAGTATGAAATTTTATTCTCATGTAGGATTTCTGCATTTCTGTATTGTTTTCGCTCACATCAGTACAACATAGATTAATAATAACCCTGACTTGCAAATAATCTTAACTAAATAAGCAATATTAGGCCAGCCTTTTAGACCTGCTTGTATACAATATCATATTATATAAATACATAGATATTGAGCGCTTTATGCTTAGTAGTAAATACATTTAAATTGTATTAGTACCTATATAATAAAAAATATATATACTTTGGCAAATTGTAAAAATAGGAATTACTATCTTACGTGTTACTGAGATTTCGCTATTACAAATTTTGACTAGGAGATTGTTTACAGATCTTTTTGAGATTCTATGGCCTTATTCTCTATATCTTCTTACTAGACTTTTAATTATCCGCAAACCGCTTTTCAGCTTAATTTGAATGAGACTTGTCAGCTTGGTTCACGCGATATTCTAAGCGATGCGTGCGAGAAAATCGTATACGATCGTATCATATCGTCGAATAACAGGTAAAACTCGCAAGTAAAGTTTTAGATGTATTTGAGGTATCAATTCAAACACTACGGTTGCTTAGAAAGCATCATTAATCATATTTTAAGGGGAGTAAATGGGTAAAAACAAAAAACTATAATTTGGACATTATAAACCAAAAAACAATTAAAAAGTTTTTTTCAACAAACGGGTAATAACTTAGCGACTTTTCCTGTCATCATTAGATATGAATCTATACGAAACAAGCTCACGTTAAAGCATTAGTGCAGGCGCTATTTTTGATTATTTCAAAAGTGACTTTTGGCGTAATAAAGTACCGTATCGCTACTTTATATAAATAAGCGAATGCGATTTATAACAAGCGCGGCACATATTAGGCCGATATCATTGCCCAACAAATACAAATGCTCACTGACTAATGTTCAAACAATCTGTTCGACCGTTTGAAAATACTAGATCATAATTCGTGCCTTAATAATATCTCAAATGTTTAAGCTATGACATAGCAGGTAGCAATCACGCATAATATCCCAATTTTTTTTAGGCTTAAAGTGAGCCTTTTGTTATCAATTCATTTAAGCCTTTCATTTCTCTATCTAATAATTTTAATTCGAATCTGTTTCCTATATCTTTTTATAAATGGACAAAAATAAATGACGTAAGATATATATTGCTAACAGTTAATAAGAGAAGTATTACTGTATGGCCGCGGGACATGGCAATAATAACGCTGTGTAATCGCTGCGACTCGTTTTCGTGAAGACAAAGTTTCGAGTATTATGTATCATGTAGATATTGACGTCGCTTAAAAATTGTTAGCGAGTTCTTATACTTGCGATGTCGCCGCGATATTTATACTCCAAAATCGCCTGAATGATATGTGCTTTAGAAACGGTCTTTGTCACGTCGTTCATACAGTATATAGTACTATAGGAATATAACAAAGCGCCTTTCAAAACTTCGATCATAATACGTACATAAATACATATTTAATTGTATAGTGCTAGTACTAAAGATTAAATTACATATAAGTTACATTTACAATTTAAACACATCGATAAAAATATATTATCATGATAATTATGAAGTATCTGGAACCATAATATTTATTCAAAATTTAAACTTAATCGTAATTGAAAAAAAAAACAAAATTTTGAATAAAAACCTTAAATAATACGTTAAGAAACTGATACGTATTTTATCACCCATGCATGCACAACACATCGACATAAACCTATATGGCAAAAAAGTATTACTTGACACTTCGAAGCATACTCAACAAAACTGTTTGGAAATAATACTGAACTTACTATTCCTAATAATATAGGTAAGTGATTACTTACTACGATAAACACACTTATTAGGTATAATAATACTTTTTGAGACATCAATACTTACAATCTTTGATCAACCACACTAAAGCTCATTTTCTTTTTCTCCCTCAAATCTATATTACAATAAACACAAATAAAAACTCGAAACTGCTCACTGTTGGTTTAATACGTAATTATCTCACGCTTGAATTCAGCCGTGACCACGAGCCATGCAACCGGTTCGAAACATCGGCAATTACAAAACATTAATCGTAAATACGCGGTTCGTGGTAAAATGTAATTTCATATTTTTGAAAAATTGGTAACAATATTAGAACGAAGGGCTTCCATACAAAAATCGCATGCGAATCCCTCGATCGTTCGAACCAGGGAACAAAAGACAGTAAATATACTTTAAATTATACTTTTACTGAACTTTTGTGCGGCATAAGATCATTAGTCCAGTTGATCAAAGTCTTAATAAATGCAAGAAAGAAACTTACACGCTAAGTGACAATAAAGTGGAATTATTTGAACTGAATTTAAATGAAATGTATAAACAACATTGGTAACTAACGTATCACTATAAACAGTGCTCGAAAATAGAAGATATTTGAGAGAATATATCGAAAATATATCGAATAGAATAGAAAATATATCGAAAATATATTCAATTGTATCCGGAAACGTTTTCAACAAATTGAATCAAGACAATATTCTAACAGCTATATGGACAATCCAGACTATTTATACTAAACGAAATTCTATGATTACGTGCAACAGTATATTGTACACCACAAATACCGTTATCTGCTGCATATCCATCCAGCTTTAATGCACCGTTTGATCTGGATAAATGATAGAAAGATATTGATATTCAATTGATGTTGTAATAGACGCATGTTCGATGACGGTCGTTGCCATTCGATCGAATGAAATACTGTCGCATATTAACATTAGGGAATATTGAAAATCGATGTAAACTCGTCGATTACCGACAATCGATTAAATATTATACATTATGTCCGGCATACGAAAATCGATGTACAATTTTGATCGAATAATTTATTATATCATAAATCGATTTAGGCTCGTTAACGATAAATCTTAGTTAATCGAATATTGTGTAAACTTTCAAAATAGCGATACCGGTTGATTATCGACATCGATTAACATAATCGGTGTAAAGCACCCTTAAAGTATAATAGATTCATAGAGAGCAGAGTGGGATAATTGTAAAGGAAGTTTATAAGCCTTCAATAAGCCACGTGATTTGTTTGTAACGTAATTTCATCCTTTTCAGCAACACTCCAACATAAATTATATGAGATTCAAAATATTGTGTCAGTAACAATAATGGCTAAAACTAAAACAGGTTCCAGATACTTTGCCTAATACACAGCCGCGCTGTTGGGATTTGAAGGATCTACTAAGTGTTCCCGCTGTCATTAAACTTTCCCAGGGAATTTAACTGGCATCTTAGAAAAATTGGTATTCCAGTCCGCATCAAAGATAATTCCAAAACTGAGTCTACGAAGCTGCTTTTATAACGTGACTGATCTCCTATCATTTCACAAAATATTTCCCGTATATCGAATAGTGTCCAGCGTTTTCGTCGAATGACGGATAAGGTATCAACATATTCTTCGAATGACGGGTATGGTATCCTCATATTCGTCGAACGGAGGGTACATAATCGTCATATCGTACCGTAAACTAAACAATTACCAAATCCCGATAGTACGGCCGTACGTATAACATTAACCTGAACAAGATTGGACATCGTCTAAATAGGAAGTGTTGCTCCTCAAGTTTCACATCTAAATACTAATATAGTAGCATTCCAAAACACTTATTAAAACTACATCGAATGATTTAGTAGCAAAAATAACATTAAGCCTTATACAAAGCTATACAATATATATCCTTAAGAATGCGCTAGTCGTGGGAAGATGACAATGATGGATATGATTACTATTTCACCCAGCGCCTGTGTGATAAAGGAATGTGTAAGTGAGACGCACGATATTCAATTAATTTCGTGCATATTATTTTATTATTTCGTTACGCCAAGATTTTTATCCGTGTGTACTAAACTAAATAACGAGTATTGTTATAATAAAGGTATTTTGAAAATTTCACTCCAAATTTCATATGATTTTTTTCTGACTAGCGCACCCTTAAATAGAACTAGTTAGGTCACGTCGAAGCATGAAATCCATTTTATAAACAGAGATCGGAATAGTTAGGGCAAGAGCACACGTGGCGAAGCGTAGTAGTTTCATTTTATTCACACTACTATAGGAATGTTGTAACGTGGAAAATGCAATAATAGTCCAAAAAATGATAGGAACGAGCTTCACTATACGCACACCGGCCCTTAGTTTTAAGTACATATCCATAAAATTTGTAAAATCAACACCAAATATTATATAACAAAACAGTAAAACACGCCACTTAATCAGTAGAAATAAATATCGTCGAAACAATACCTTAAGTACTAAACACCAAAAATATTACGAGAATGATTTTCTTAAACTAGAAGAAAATTGTATGAGATTTACAACCTATAAAATATTGTCTCACATTTTTTACCAATAAAATAATGTTTAAAATAATTTTGCGCGAATGTGGGCCTAATTCAATATTTACATTGAGCTTAGTTCCGAAGTAATAAATGAAGGGACCACGCCAAACTTTATGACCGGTTAGACAGTCATATTACGAATACGAATTTTCACATATTATGACCATTTCAATAAATAATTAATTCAGAAATAGTATATGTTTGGATCTCGCCTTCTCTCACAAATAACAACAGAGAGAATATGTGACCAATAAAGATTGCTTTATTTATTGAGACGATTTACATAGTCAATATTCCGTCCCATTTTCGATATACCTAAAATATGCATGTGTGGTTAACGACCAAATTTCAAAACAGCCCAAAAATTTGGCGCGGTCATACTTCACGAGGAGTCCATTAGATGATCAGTTAACCCAAAATCAGTTATTACCAGTTACACTAATATCAGGGTGTTCCAGAATGAATGGATAATCCTGGAGGGTCAAATAGTACAGCTATCGGCCGCTCCAAAAAAAAATAGTGAAAAAAAAAAAACAAAATGGCCCCAAAAAAATAAAGTTTAAAAAAAAAAAACCAACATGATATGTTATAATTTTGCTATCACTAAACCAAATAAAATATAACTAATCTTAGGCATATACGAATGAGAATCTGGCTGCAAACCGATCATCTAACGGACGCACGTACCGTCATAACACGAAATACAACCAAATCGTTAAATTTTAATATCATTCAAATAATTCACTTATAACAATAGAATAAATACGCTATAAATTATGTTTACATTTTAACATTTGATATTAAAACCACACTGAGAAGCGAGTGTTCGATATGTTTGCCCAGCCGTGGGCAATGATAAGGGACAGGCATAAAGTTTAGGTACAAGAAACCCCATTCCGATCCCTACTCATAACACAAACAATGTTCGCACATTCCTATTAAGCTAAATGGACATATAACGTCGTGTCAGCAGACAAATGCTTCGATTATTAATACTGATAAAACTAAAGATCTTTGGCTCGGCAGAAAAATAGATGGCAAGATTCACACTAACATCAATACACGTACAAGAGTACAGATCTATAGTGCAGCTGTAATTGGGGGTATGACAAATCTCAATGACTGCATTTACAGGTATAAAATAAAATTGTTCATAAATGATTGGTCGTAAATATTCTATAGAATCAAAACCACTCATTTTAGGACCGTTTGAAGTTTCAGTAATTTTTAGGCAGATTTATTAACATGATACGGGCGCCACTAGTCGAATTAGCAAACATTTTTTTATAATTTATGTATGGAATTATTTTGATAAAAGTACGATAAGATGATTATTAAAATCTATCTTATTAATGTTTTACCAGAGCTCTTGTTGTAATATTTATCTTATAGGCCCTATAGTAATAAATAGTTTTGTTTAGGCTAACATGGCTATCTGATGCCATTTTGATTATTATCAAGTCCTCAGCTTACAATAAAACCTATTAAAAATATTATAAGATTTGTTTTATGTTATAAAGTAAAAGAGGCAACGACAGTTAATATGAATATCGTTCAATGCTAACTTTCGTAGGTAATTCCTAGATAAATCTTGACTTTAGATACAATCAACTCTAATAATCTCCGTAACCTGACGTATTTAAAAAAATATTTATATAAAAAAAATTATTCTAATTCTTTTTTATTTTAATTCTTCTTTAATATTTTTATTATTTTTATTCTATACGCATCCTATATTTATATAAATAGGTTTCGTTCGTAGCTGGTGCAAACAAAAACATGGCGGCTGAATATGTCAAAATTCCCGCCAATAAATACTATTGAATGTTGAGTGATAATTGTATGTATACATTTAATCAATGTCGATACAGTATTTGAGATTTGCGTACCCCACGTGGCAATCATCTTTGGTGAACTGTTATATAAATGCTAAACTTCCACACCATGTCACTTACTAGGACATTCGAAACTTGGACTTTAATACTTTGGATTTGCTTAAGCGAACGAAATTAAGCAATTTTTAAATAAATACACCATCGTTGCTGCATTTATAAAAATACAAATGTTTTAATTGATAAAAATACTGCTGATAAAACAATTTCCTATAAATATAATAGATAATTAATTTGATTATTTCTTTTTGTGGTCTGTGTAAAATGTTGTCCGTTGATTTATTATAAATTTAGACGAAAAATAAAATCAAATTTGTAAAAATACTAACAATTATCAAATGGGTGTATTGAAAAGTAAACACAATAACACTCAATCGTCATAAGTATTTGATTGAGGAGTGAAACAACGTTTTTCCAGCAAATGCAGCAACGATATAAAAATGTCTAAAATCTCAAATGTTCGCTACGTATATCGGAACGTCCAACTAGCACCACAATTTCCAGACATTATCATTATCATTTTCGTTAAATATGACTCATTCATACAACCAATGACATATCATACTGTATTCCTACAAGGCTTAGATAAACGTTAGCCGGTGATTCTTATTAAATTCTTTTAAGAATAAAACATTTATAATAAATAATACATGTAGATTTTATATAACATAAATGGATTTTCGAGAATAAAATAACACCAAATGTTGTCCCGACGAGATTGCTATATTTGTACTGTTGTATTTTCTGTTCTTGTGTATTCTTTGTTGTGTACATTAAAGCATATTTGATTTGATTTCATTTGATTTAATGTTATTTAGTACTGGTTTTCATACGGCAATATTATCAGCTGACTAAGCCAAATTAAAGTGCAAACCATAACAGTTGCAATCACTATTGTTTACTAAAACATACATAATTTTTGATTTCTATAATTTACCAGAAAAATAAATCACATTTTATTACTCATAGCATGTGTCCGAATTTGTAGATTGTTAAAACCAATCAACAGTAGCTATATTTTGATATTTTTAGATATAAAAATATGTTACCATGCATGATTAAATTACTTCAATATAACTTTTTAAATTCCTTTTTTATATTTGATATGAGATTCTTGTCAGATTATAATATATAACTTTAACTAGCGACCCGCTCCGGCTTCGCACAACATCACATTACAAATATTTGAAATTCTCAGCTATGCTATACTCTGCTATGCTATTCTTTTCTACGCTATATCTATAAACCTTCCTCTTGCATCAATCTGTGTATTGATAGAAACCGCAGTAAAATCCGTTGCGTAGTGTGAAAGATCTAAGCGTATAGACGGTGGAAAGCGACTTAATTTTACACTATGTAGTGATTTAAACAAACAGTGACGTGACCTATTTGTAAATGGCAATATGTGGTAAAGACAATATATTCCTAAAGACAGCGACATCTATGTAAGCCTTGTTGGAACATAGTGAAATATAGATAGTTTATAAAGTCGTAAACAAAAGATGCGGTATACATTAAAAATATTGTCGACATTGAACTTATTTAAAATTATTTAAAATTTCATCAATTTTAAACACGAAATACATTTAAAATGTTAACTATTTAAAACACGGAATACATTTAAAATGTAGCTTGTTTAAAACACGAAATATATAAAAATGTTCATATGTAACATCAAATACATTAAAAACGTCGACAGTTTAAGACACGAAATACATTTATACGTTGTTCACTATTTAAAAACACCGAATACATTAAAATATTGTTAACTATTTAAAACACCGAATACGCTTAAAATGTCGTCTACTGTTTAAACACCGAATACACCAACAATGTTGTGAACTGTTCAAACACGAAATACATCAAGAATATTGTTAACTGTTTAAGACGCGAAATACATCAAAAATGTTTTCGAATAGTTTAAACACGAAATACATTCAAAATGTCGTAACTGTTTTAAATATGAAATACATTAAAAAGTCGACTTCTTCAAAAATATCCGTTAAAATTCCTGTCGGCCGTTTCCAGATGTCGACTGGGTTTCATGAAAATAGTTGTTAAGTCATGAAGTGTTGCCGACTGATGTTGTGTTCAGGAGTGTTGTTTAGTCGACAATAGACAGTTGGGCGAATCCGACGAGACCTTGCTCGTAGTACACTTCGTTCGGGCCGGTAGAATTCTGTAATTTGAAATCAAATATATAGATTATGATTTTAACCCTTTGCACTCGAAGGTTCTGAAGCAAACCCTTTGCACGCGTAGGTTCTGGAACGTTGCCATTTGAAATTTGTCTTCAAACTCGAGGGCTCTCTTACCGAGATAATGGTTATTTCAGTTTTTAACATAGGAAGAAAAACAAACCAATTCGATTCGAAATAATGGTAATTAGGAATAGATAATCGTTAGTACTCGTTAAATAGTAAGAGCATATTAGGACTGCGGATTTGTTTGTAAACTTTTAAATTATATCCGATTAACATGGACTTTAATAATCATCAAAACAATAGTTACCAGGTGAAAGGTTATTGTTCGCGGTCCCGGTTCAGCACGGGGACGTTGCATCTGCAGCAGCCTGGACAAGTTAGTAGCAATGGGCACTGCATCCTTAGGGTCCACGAGCCCAGCACCAACAAGTTCTCCAGAGATACCTTCAGCGGTGTCTTTCTTGACGTCAAACTCGAAACGGATATCGTTCAACTCTCCAACCTCATTACTGTGAAAAAAGGTAATTAGGATTTATTATGTTGTTGTTAAAAAGTACTTTGCAACAATCCACCACCACAATGTATAATGTTATATATTTCTAAGCATACACTATGTGGATAGGAAAACGTGATGTGATTAAAAATATATACCATTACACATATTAGTAACTATTGCAAAGTAGTTTTTAACAACAACTTAATAGCATGGAATTCTGCAAAGTAATGCCTGATACTATTAATTAGGACTTAACAAAAAAATTCTACAAATTAAAAAAATCAATAAAATGCTTTCATGATTCAGATTCAAAATATAATGCATATAATTTACTGCATATAAATATTCATAAAATCCTTAACCTAAATATAAGTGTTCGAAATTCTAATGTTCTCAAATGTTTGTAATGCCATTCATAGTTTAGCTAGTGAAGTAAATTACTATGAGAACCTATGACTCCTATAAGATCTATGCGATGGTGGGATAATACAACATACTTACCGGAGTCTCAGTACCAGACTCAGCGTTGTTATCTCATGGAGTGGCTCAATATTGATATTGGTGGGAGGCTGCGGAGGTACATGGGGAGCAGGTTGAGCTACCGGCGGGGCAACTTGTGCAATAGTATTGGGTTGTACTTGATTGGCTACTGCAACTGGTTGCTCTTTCATAACAGGTTTGGCCATTGGTGGCTTTAGCCCTTGGTTGTTTTGTTGCGGGATATTTTGGATTGGCTGTTGCATATGCACACTTGGCTTCATTGCATGGGTTATGGGATGTCCAGCCGCTGCCTGTTGAAGTCCTTGGACTATTGGTTGCAAACCCTGTGGCACCCCGTGCATCACCAACGGTGCGGCTTGAGGCATAGTTTGGACCATGGGCTGTCCCATCTGTGGAATCACTTGGGCCATTGGTTGCCCCATCAATGGCAGAGCTTGGTTGATTATTTGACCCATCGGGGCCACGACAGGTGGGACTATGGTCGCCATTTGGGGTCCAGTCATCGGTACAACAGGAGGAGCTACAGTCCCGACTTGGGCTCTTATCTGGTTAGGCATAATTACTGAGGCCCGTACCATCTGTTGAGAAATCGCTTGCATAATTGGACGAGGCATCGCAGTACTGGGCCCTTGGACAGATGCAGATACAATAGGAGGTGGTGGTATGTATTGAGAACTCGCTGGAGGAGTCATCTGTATCGATGCAGTTGCAACAGCTCCAGCTATTGCTGTATCAGATGCTTTAGCGACAGAACGAGTAGCCTTGACTCCAGACGGTCCCGCTTTAGATGATTTTTCGTCCTGTAAATAGTAACAAATACTCAAAGGTCTTTGTATATCAAAATATGTAATATTTAATCACAATTCACACGCACATCACACATATCTAACAATAAAAAATGTAATTGAACATCCGCTGTGAAGTAAAGCAAGTAGTCTACAGTAATCTGTAAACAATTACTTATAGAATAAGACAACACAATTGAAGTGTGAGCATAATCTTGTGCTTCTGTAGGCATCCCTACTCCTGAGAACTTAGCATTGTCAACTCAACTTTTACTTTAATTCTAGTTTCCCTGTTAGTTTTTACTTTTAGTTTAATCCTTTTAAATTTTATTGTGTGTTCACCTCCTCATTGTCACTTTCAGCAGAGCGGGCCCTTACAAGCGTGTTCATGGGCTTGTTAGCGTCTTCACCCCCAGACTCGTCGCCTCCATCGTCTTCCTCTTCACTCCACACCCATTCCCCGGACACGGTGCGGTGGAGACGGCCAGACGCACCCGGTTGACGCTTACCCGCCTTTTAACAATGTAACAAAATTAAATAGTCATTTCAGAACAGACGAAAAAACACACAATTAGCCTAGATGGCGCGACATGTATGAGAAAAAAAAATTCTCTTCCATAAAATATCTTATCAACATTAAAAATGCTTCTGGATGTAAGTGGTCCATCTCGTAGTTCTATAGATTATTAATAGAGAAATATATTCCAAACAACCATGAGTTATGATAAGGGAGCCATACCTAGCGATAGGAGAATTAACGAATTACAAAACGACGTATATTTATTTACATGTGCGTACTAACTGATACTTAGTATGTTGTTTATACTATCAGATGTCCATACTTCAGGTACTACACTAATGATACTATTACTATTGTACGTATATACATCAGTTCTGAATATGAAAGTTTGAAATGAAAGTGCTGCAAAGCACAATACTTTTCCAACCTCTCCCACACTGGGATAAAATAATAAAATACCTTATGTACCCGAATTTCATAAGTGGGTCCGATGGCCACCACCGTTTGCGTCAGATATTTCTTGTCCTTGGCCTTCTTGAAAAATGGATGCTTAAGCAACTCGCTGGCGGAAGGACGCTTCGACGGGTCTTTTTGAAGGCAGTCCACAATCAATTTGCGAAAGGTCTTGCCGTAGACCTTGTACTGCTCCTTGTCCTCGGCACCTAAAACATTGTGCTTATCAAATTATTTACCCATAAAAAATATTTATCAATATGGCAATTGAAAAGGGCTTGCAATCTATCTGACAGCCACTGTCATACATGGACTCCCATAACCAAATCTGAATATATCTATTGTACGGGGTCCAATCATAGGGGTACTAGTCCAACCCAAGATCAAGTACAGAGCCTATGATCTAAAATTTATTTTTCTTTAATAACTATGCATCTATATGCATTGCCATTTATGATAAATGCATCTATATGCATTGCTATGCATGCCAAACAGTGAGCCCCAAATGGTCAGATATAATGGGCTTAAGGTTTAATATTCCACAATTTATAAAATTATGTAATTACAAATAACACTGAGTACAAAATTTGGCATCTTTATTGTTACATGGTCATGATACAACAAAAAACAAAGAAGACAAAAAAAATCAAATAAGAAAAAGAGATAAAAGCACTTATGTATCAACAATGACTCACACCCATGACAGTTCCACTGCAAGTAAAACCTAGTATAAATCTGACCAGGTGATGTACAACGGCTGACCCCATGCACTTTTTAATGGGAAACATAAGGCCCGGCAGTGGTACAGTAACATGATTAACACAACGATGATTATTGCTAGTATCTCTTACATAAAGAATGATTTAAGTTACCTGTATCGAGGTTGGGTGGGTCGTTCTGCAGAGTTAGCATGAGGACCTTCATCGGTGGGTACTTATGGTAGGGCGCTGTGCCGGTGGCCATTTCGATGGCAGTTATGCCGAAAGACCAAATATCTGCTTTGAAATCGTAGCCATGATCCTGAAACATGGAAGGTAGAAGAATCTTTCAAGATTTTAATAGAGTCTGCCTCATTTATAATATGTTGTTCAAATAGTATTCAAGCGTGCCAGCTATTTGTTAAATGGTCTCTACAGCCCATGGACATCTACGTCCAACATTAAATTAGCCTAAAGTCCTACC
>DWON01001604.1:0-23702 GCA_018251015.1 Phocides pigmalion okeechobee
GCCGGATACACATTATCGGAGGCGACCATCTTAGTCCTCAAGAGTAGGAACGCATCTGCGTCCATCCTTAGATAGAAATTCTGTTCTATTTGAGATTGTACGTGGTTGTCCATGGGCTGCAGTGACCGCTAAACACCAGGTGGCCTGCATGCCCGTTTCTTACTCTTTCGCAATAAAAAAAAACATTGCTGACGTAATTAACTAAATTAACCTAATTACAAAGACACACTGTAAGATGTATCTTCATAATAAGATAAACTAGAATAAGATAAAACAAGAAAAACTGTAGACAACCAGTTACATACTGCGAGAAAAAAACATTAGATAGAAATTTAAATTCGGAATCACGTGCTTGGCTTCCTGCGACCGTCGGCGTACGTTGATTTTATCCACGCAAGATTTTAAACGCACCATTTTGAAACACTTATACCACTAAAAATCCAATCTACAAAACGTAACGATTACTTTATAAATTATATTATGTAACGGGTACTCACGATTAACGATTTTTGATTTTAATTGCCGATATTTCGAACCAGTTGCATGGCTCGTGGTCACGGCGAAACGAAAGTGAAACGTTCTATAACATAATGTATGGATTCCGCGATAATACCAGTTTAAAATCGTATACTTTATTAATTTCAAAATATCTGCATCAGCTCAGTTTTTAAGTATCTAAAAATATTTTAATACCTAGCTTACCTTATTTTGAAGTATAGGAATAAGCTTTTCTGGTCACCATGAAGCAGGCTTTCTAGTTATGGATCAGATGGCCATATATGACTTGTTAAACATTTTCATATTTAAACTGGAATGTTAGAATTATGAATTTCTACTCTCTATTACATTTTAAATTACTACTTTGAAGTTATGTGTCTTCTAAGAAATAAATTAATACTTAAGACCGTCAAAACCTGCATACGGGGAAATTCTTCAGAAAAGTCCCAAAGGTGTAATCTACCAGTTTGTACTTGGCCATTGAAGTGGACTAAATTTTTTATTCTTACAAGTTTTGAGGAAAGTGCGCAATCTCAATAATGAGATCTTAATGGATTGAAGATGACGTATTACAATTATTAATAAAAAATAGCGTAATCTCTCGGAAAATTCGGGTTCTACAAAAATGATAGCATGACTTTAAACAAAGAGACTTGACATAGCAACGATACCTACACTTCAGTATGAGTGCAAGCAAGCTTATCAAGCAGATAAAGCGAAGGACAGAGGTTAAAAAGAATTTATTATGGAAGCGTGTATCAGTCATAACTCAATTGCTTTGCGGCTACTCTGCGGAGATTGAGTCTGTCAGATGTGTAGGGATTCCATCTTCCCCAATAAAATGAGGACTCCGAATTAATAAGGATATTTTCTAACCAGATCAGGACACTGAATTAATAAATACAAATTAAAAAGAAACCAATAAAGTCCATTGCGAAACTTAGAATTCATGTCAAAGCGGTAACATAAAATTGTCATTAAGTAACAATCTTTAAAGGTGGTAGAGCCGTTAGAGCTCGCCCAGGTCGGTACCACCGCCACCCTCATAACCCGCCGTAAAGCGACATGTTCTTCATGTATTGTGTTTCGGTTGGGGACGTGTGGTTGCCAGATACACATTATAGGAGGCGACGATCTTACTCCTCAAGAATAGAAACGCATCCGCGTCCTTCCTTAAATAGAACTTTAGTTCTACTTGAGATTGGACGTGGTTGTCCATGGGCTACAGTTACCACTTAACATTAGGTGGCCTGCATGCCCGTTTATTACTCTTTCACAATAAAAAAAAAATATATGTGCATATTTTTTTGGGACTTAAGTGTTTATTTATTGTTAATTGATAAATGGCTATAATGTAATAACATTTTTGTTTAATATGCCTTTTTTGATTCGCAAATGCCGTATTTAAACTTCTAGTAAACTATGTCTCTACCATATTTCGATTAGCTAAAGTATAGGTAAAAGAAATTTTATTGTATACCGACAGACACATACATAGTTACAAATAAGAACATTATCTTTTCTCTTTCTTTTTAGTATCAATGCATCCTTGACTCTTGTTCTTCGTATTTAGAGTTAGTTACAGATGTCCAGTCAAGTCAGTATCTTCAATCACTGCCGTGATCGTGCCACTAAAGGATAGATAAAATATCTGTCCGATGTTTCTAAAATTTTCACAAAGCCTCTTATAATATTTTGTTACTGTCATTTATACATAGCAACTCGGATAGTCGATCCGAGCTTAATGTTTGGCAAATTTATAAGTTAATTCATCCAAATGTTTGAGAATAATAAAAATTGACTCTGTAAAAATCTTATTAATTAATAATCTAAATTGTAATTTATGTATTAGGACAGAAGATTTGCACACCATTGATATGGTAAATTGTGTGTACCTATCTACTGTTATTAACAATAAGAGCTGTAAACCTCAATTTGAGCAAATAAATATTCATTCATTAATTCAAATAAAGGCTTATAAAAAAATACTAATAGCCTGGCTACATTACTAATTGCCGTCAGCGATAATATAGCTATAGATTTATGCAACAAACATATGATTTGTTCCTTTATAACAACAATTATCCTATTGACCTTTTGATTAATTGCATCTGCACTAATAGAGTTTGTTTACATCTGTCCGTCGGTCGTCAACAGTAGGTTATTGTGGTCGATGTAAACTCGAGCAATAATTTACATTGTCACTTTATGATGAATTGTCACTGATTACAGTAACTACTTACCTACTATGTACAATGTATTGATCAGCTCGATTACTTTCATTAACGCGTCAAGTATCCAGACATATAAGTATGCAAAATCCCTAATCGTGATCATTAGTCTATTACTATCCCAATGCTGGTCATGGATTCCCTCTCAAAATGGGAAGCGTTAGACCACTGGTTACCGCCCTAGTCCACGGTGTATTAAAAGACTGTATACCTTTAACATTTTAAGGGCACTCTGAAGTAATTTTCTTTACTATGTACCGGATACTTCCGACTAATGATATTTAATTTTTGTTTGCTGATATTTCGAATCAGTTGTATGGCTCGTGGTCACGTCTAATCTCATGGTCAGCCATTACCATGAAGCATGCAACTAGCTTAGGTATATTAATAGTTTAAAATGGTATACTCTAAAGTAAGTAGGTATGTATATAGGTCCGAATTGAGTATGTTCTTTTTACCGATAAACCAAGTCATAATTAACTTCGAAAAATCTGAAGAGTTTGCGGACGATTACAACCTCGGACCACAGTGACACACGGGCACAGAGAGGCACGAGTCTTACTACTGGTTTTGTTGTTGGATTCCAGAGAGTAAATGCTAAAATCCCGGACAATCCGATTTAACCCTCTAAAGATTATTTCTTTGAAAGATTGCTCCCCACACCTAAAAAATTAAGAGTCATACCTTAAAGGGCGCGATAGTCAGTGATTCTTACAATCGCAAAGGTTATTACTCCCAGTATTTAAAATTGAACGTCCAAAATTAAGTAATGATACCAATTTGTCTCTCATTATATATGTCGGTATAAAATCACAATTGTAATGGCCATGTTTGTTTAAAGTTACGAGACTCCAAATTTATTTATTTTGACACGAATTTTTATTTCGTTTTAAGCACAAATATCACAAAGGCGCAAAAAATGCAATATAACTTTCACAAGCATTCTTTTTTGTTTGTATAAGTTCAAATAAATATATATCTCCAAGGACTTTTTAGTAGTAACTTATCTAAAATAAATTATCTTTAATCTTATAACTGCGTCGTCTGGCATATTAATTGTTCGCTCAAAAATTGTATTAATATTAATAGGTACCCACAGCTCAGATATCAAAAGAAAATCGATCGTCACGGGACACTAGCAGATGTAAAATATCGAAATTGATAGTGAATAAAATAATCATAATTAACAAAAACTAGTATTAAATTATGGAGTGAAACAGTTTCCTTAGTAAAGTAAGTACAGTTTTTAATTATCATAATAGACAAAAAAGTAGGGTGCGCCGGTAAAGAGAATCATGACCGTATAACAGACCATCTAGTCATTTGCCGTCACGTCACGACTCGGTCTTAACTTCAAGTGTTAAAATAAGTTTCACTAGCAAATTAATGTTAAGTATGTAGAAAAGTGACAGTAAAAATGTATGTAAAAACTGGATGTGATATCGAATTTAATTATGCTGAAATTAACAAGGGTCCTACTAAAGGTCGAGTTTAAAATACGTCATTATATCCCTTACTGAAAGTGATTACTAAAACTGTAACACCCACCAACCGCTTATTCTACATGTTCCTAAATAAACTCATTCAAATTCAGCCAAGCATGGGTTTTATTTCATCTTCAATGTTAATATTCGAGATAACGTCTCTCACATACCTACTTAAGTACCGTAAATGGGATATCATAATATAAGCTTTAGTCCTAAGCTTTACAAATATATATGAGTAGTAGATATACCTGTTCATATTTCAGATATATATTGTAAGTTTTATAGAACTCTACAGAAAAGAAAATGTGCATACATTCCATCTGCTTCATAGCTAAAATGGAAAGATACTGTACTTTTTTAAATGAAATTGGTTTGAAGAATTGTATTAAGTTTGTGTCCCTGGCAACACACAATAGCACGTAGGAAATAATACAAATAAAGTTCATTTATTAGTTACCTACTATGTACATATATGCTAACTACCTACTATTTTACGTAGAATATATACATTTATGATAGGTAATGTACAGCTAGTTCAAATTGATTAGTACAATATAAAAAAGTACCTAAAAATAACTATTTAATAAACAGCGCTAAACCAGCTTGATAGAGCACAACCTTGACTTTTTTATATTTAGAGCCTCAAGTGTACAATACGCTATATATTTATAATATGAATATAGTGGTCTATGGAGAGTTCTCAAATTTATTTGAAATAAACAAACACTTGTACCTGTACTTGTTTTTTAAATATAAACGTGATGAATTCACATCTATCTTTTTTGTTATTTCCTAATAATTTCATTTCGGGAAGGTTGTCTGCTACAGATCGCTTTCTACTATTAATACCCTTTTGTAAACGTTTGCATCTTCGTATTATTGTATTGTATTACATAATATATTTATTTACATAGTGTATCTCAAAGATGAGTACTGCTGGTATTTGTAGGTATTTTTTGAAGCTATGCAATTGTTATTGAATATTATACGCCGCCAAGAGCAATTACTGGTAACGTATAGCCCCATTAAAAATAACAGTTGTTGGGATTTTAAATGCAAAAATAGTAAAGTTTGCTGTAAAAAACTTAAACTTAAAAAACAAAAAAATCACAGGTAGAAAGTCTTTCATTGTTTAGCAGTTACGGATTTTTATTGCACCCTTTACTTTGCAGTTTTGTGCAATTTGTGCGAACTGACAACAATAGGTTAATTGTAAAATAGGTAAAAACACGAATCCTTTAACGAAATACCATATAACTATTGTTTTAATTACCTTTTGTTCACTATACATTCGTCCAAGGAATTTTAAAATGTTTCGATTTGCTAAAGATGGCGTGCCTTGTCCTTATATTCTGGCGCTTCCTGAGTTGTGATATGAAACTCCCTTGAACCAATAACTTGTGGGATGTTGGCTAAATAATTCTTTCAGCGAAACATTTATTTTAAGAACATTCTACCCTCATCTAATAATACAGATTGTTTTGGGTAGTATGCCGTAACATTTCACTAAAACAAAAAAATAAAAACATACGTCTACTAATCATTCAGCGGAGATGTTGAGGGCCATTTCTCCGTCGACGGCGTCGGTCCGCCGTACACCCCGGACATAAAGTGTAAATAAAAATAAATGTTTCGACGGATATCAGACGCGGCACGTGCGCAGGCGCCGCCGCTGCCTGTTAACATTCAACTCCCGCGCAGTATTGTTTGTTTTCACACCAACGCTTTGAGGCCGGTAATCGCGTGATTGTTTTATTGAGTGCCTCGATATCATGATGGTATGCTAGTTATATAATCGAAGACTATATTCTGAATGTTCCTAAACTACCGACGATTAAAAGTTCGATCGCCGCGTGGGTGGTACGTCGAGCTGCCTACGCCACATTTACGATTTAAATCCACCGGAGCGGATACCGTATATTCTTCAGCGGAGCACGTGGGCTAGTATTTATTTTACCATTGAATCGCTAAAAATATAGACAAAAGTTTTCGTTTACTCCTATCTGGAGAATATTTTACATTTTACGTCAGCAATAAAAGGAATGTACGTGTTTCCGAGAAATCTTAGACGAATTTTCCTTCCTTCCAACAGCAGTCTCGGGCGATTTACAGTCAAGCGACCCTATATCCCACTCCTATTTGAATGTGTTTTACATACACTAGGAAAGCTATCGGCCGCGGTAATGGAGCTGAAGTAAAGTAGATACGCGTCTCGAAGATACAATACTAGCGTATGTAATAATTTTGTGTAGACCACCACGATTGTTTAGTAGTTTAGTATGCCGTCGGTCGCGCGCGTTTGCATTGAATGAAAATTAATATTGTGCTGTTTCCTTGTTCTATTTTCTGAAGTTTGCCACTGTGATCTTTTGCGTAAGTAATGTGGTTACTATGAGAACGGAATTGATCGTATCGTGTCTCTACATCTACCTATTCGTTTATTTCTGGAGTAAAGCATACTATTACATAGGTAAATTAAGATAGTAAATAATATCAGATGTTACCTTGTAGAAATCCATACTTTTTATATTAGGAAAGAGTAAAAAACGGGCATGCAGGCCACCTGATGTTAAGTGTTCACTGCAGCCCATGGACAACCACGTCCAATCTCAAATAGAAGAGAAGGTCTATTTAAGGATGGATACGTTCCTACTCCTGAGGACTAAGATAGTCGCCTCCAATAATGTGCATCCGGCAATCACACCTCCTCAACCGAAACACAATACATGAGGAACATGTTGCTTCACGGTGGGTTATGAGGGTGGCGGTGGTGCCGCCCCGGGCAAGCCCAACGGCTCTACCACCTTTAAGTTATTATTAAAACAACTATCCGCTACCACTATGTACAATGGTATATATTTCATTGCATTCACATCTTATATATAAGGGCACACCTTATACAGAGTGGTGACGGATTGTTGTAAAATAGTTTTAACAATAACTTTATAGGTAAATAAAGTAATTACAAATAACATTGAGATAACTAGACGTATATATATTGTTACAGGAAGCCATACGTTTTAATTATCGAAGAACAAAGACAAGACATACATAATTACCAAAACAATAAATATTTTACTCAGTTTTTCAACACCATACATATTACACGTTTCTTTTATCTCCCTTACTATTTTAATGTCGAAGCAAATTAAATACCATGTAAAAACTAATTAGTATATGTTTAACATGATGTCGTTTAAAATAAATTTAAACTATGTGTATGTGTGATTAACTTTAAATAGATAACTAATTAAGTTCCTCCATTGTTACACACATTATACATACAAGTCAACCCATTACCATAAGAATACTGCTCAAGGGTCCAACCCAATACTGTTAGAATACTATACACGAGTCTCCCTTCAGAATGAAAAGTATTACGTCATAGTCCTCTACTACTACTAGGACTAGTAATATTGGATTGTTAGAGTTCAAATACCTATGAAAACTTTATGAAGAATTATCAGGCTTGCAGATTTGAGCAATCATAGAAATATACATAACTAATAGACGAAAAGTCACGAATAGACAGACAGACAGACGCGACGGAGGACTTTGTTTTATGGTTAGAGATTAGTTCATGAAGTATAGAATAGTATAAGAACTATAACTTAAAAGGTTTTGATTTATGTAATCAAAAACTGGACCTAATTAGTTGTACGAAGTATGGAGTACCGTATGAGAACTATTATTAAAAATGTTCCAACCCTTTAGTTGAAGTGGGAGAGGACGATAAAGGGTTATCATACCGGCCTTGAAACTTTAAATTTATCATTGACCTTCTGGTACAGACAGACAAGTGTATTACATCAGTTCATTATCTGCCCGAAGTATTTTAAACTATCCATTACTTACTATTATAAAAGTTATTTGATAGGTAGGTTCATGTAATGTAAAAATGTAATTTTTGTTCTTTCTTAAATATAGTATAACATTGTGAACAAGTTCTTTTTTTTATTAATCACAAATTTCTACACTCATAGTTTCATGCTCGGATGTTGGGCATAAATACAGTTACTTTAAACAGATATTTATTTAAGTTAATTGAGATGTCTGTTTGACTGGATTTAATACGGAAACATTTTTGTAGCTAACTGGTATTGAGACTACGTCTAGCCTTGTTTCCAGTTTAAAGAACAATTGTTATAAAACACGAAGCAAAGCATTTTTAAAAGTCTCTAAGAGAGCATTCTTACAACATACCGGCTGTCTTACAACATAATTTAGCACCAATTATTTTTACATCTCCAGAGAATCCTAAAAGTATAAAACAACAAATTTTAAGCTAGCATTTTAATCGCAAATTTCCACACATATAGTCATTTTAGGATTTCGTGTCATAAATACAGTAATTGTAAACAGATACACACAATTTCAATTTTAATTTCATTTTTGAGATGTCTGACTGGATCGAGTCTCGAACCAATTTACGGATAACGTATATTGAGACAACTAAGGCTAGTCTAGTTTCTAAGTTATTGTTAGTTTAAAACTAAATTGCTATTAAATACAAAGCAAAACCTTTTATGTCTCTAAGAGAGCATTCTCCGGCTTACAACATAATACAATATCAACTATTTTACATCTCCAGACAATGCCAAAGGTATCAATAAATCTAGTTTTAACCTAACGTACCTATTGACAACATTTTTGACACTCATTCTCATATTGAGATTTAGTGTTACAAATTCCTTAAATTTAAATAGGGACTTACTTAAATTCATTATTAAGATCTGTTTGACAGGATCGAATCTAGAACCATTTTTGTAGCTAACCGATCTTATAATCGCTGTACCTGGTCTCCTGTATAATAAATTGTTCCTAATTTAAAGAGTAATTGCTATAAAACACGATGCGAAGCCTTTATAAATTCCTCTCAGAGAACATTCTGACCACTTTACAGCATAATATAGCATTAATTACATAAACATCTCGAGACAATCCGAAAAGTATCCAAAAAATCAAGTTGGTGCCGTAGCTACTCAAAGTAATATCTGGTAGTTATCTGTATAAATGGTCTTGGAAAAAGGGAAAAGAACGCAGTCGGCGCCGGTCGACGCAGCGTCGTCGGCTGAAAATATCCGAGTAGCGTCACCGGGGAATAAGTGCGGCTTACATAGCGCTAGCGTAAATATAGCGTAATTATGTAGCATAACAATATAACGCAATTATACAACGTAATTTTATAGCGGTATAATATAGCGCAAATATGTTTGTTTCATAGGTAGTATTGTGCAATTTTTGACAGATGGTACAGTTGTAGTTTGAGCGAAAAGAGTCGCCCTCATTCTTTATAATAATGCCCCATGAGTAACTTTTGTGTTTTAGGTGAAGAAGTGTGGTTGTTGGTTTATAAGTGAAAAGAAATGATTTAACGAGCTCAAACAGGACTTCAGTACTGTATCAAATGGCATGAATATTCATTTGCTACTCTTGTCATATAAAAACCTTTTAACATTTATTTATGTTGAACATTAACCAGCCTCCGCCGCCGCTATATACCTACTCTTCATTTATTTGTCTCATAGGCTTATTCTTTATGTTTTAACATTAAATTTTCTACCATTATTTATGGTATGATAAAAATTGAAATAAATAAATAACACTTAGTAGTAATAATAAGAAAAATATATTTATTTTTTAACGAAATTCTATTTTTTATCTATGTTAGATACTCCATGCTCCGTTACCTACTAGATTGCTTTAAATTATAAATTATTTTCAATATATCCATGTGTAATTTCAATATAATGCATATATGTAGTTATTATTTTATGTTAGTTATACTTACTCTATTCGTGGACAATATTTTGGAATATTCAGCTTTGAATTTCAAAAAAGATAATTTTAAATTATTTTTTTAGTAATATGCCTATTACTTCCTTTTTTCTGGAAAATATATTTAAATTTTAAACTTTAGATTAAATCAATTTTTGAATATTACTCACTGTAGGTGCATACTTAGGTCCTTTTGAGTTGGTCATTGTATTTATTTACCTACGATCGTGTATAAAAGGTATTATTATAAAATAGGTATTTAGATTGTTTTCAAAAGGTACAACTAAAATAAAACATTTTATTTAAGTGACCGTTTATTTTAAAATATTATAAGCAATATTTATCGTTCCCTATGTATTTATTGAAATAATAGTGCTTTTATTGGTAACATGATGATTTTATTCAAATCACAGATAATTAAGTAGGTTCGCTACGGATGTAGTAGGTAATTAATTAACTTTTAAAATAGTAGACATATTTTTTATAAATACCTACTTTTTATTTTTCATCACCATTAACTAAGTTATCATTAACCTACTAAACTAAACAATTTAAGTTTCTACCTAGAATTTAACTAAAACCAAGTTGAAGAAATATATTGGTTACAGGTAAATAGGTAAAAATCTAAAATCCTTTACCATTCGATAATAACTCAACATCGGCGACCGAACGCGGCACGGCAAAAACAAACAATGATCGAATCAGCTGTGACACAAAGTCGGCCATTTTGTTTTCGTGCATGTAAGCCGTCCGCGAGCGCCCCTCCCCCCGCGGGTAGAGGGGAGCTATGACCTATTTTAGTGATACTCATTGCATTTGATTTTAAACTCTATGCCGTTGTAATAGGGTACTCGGAATGGTTACTTTTAATAAGGTTATGTGGTATACGGGCTGTTTATGTAGCCGAAACGGGCGCTTCATACACTGATGGCGTCACTGCCATCACTTTCATTATTATCGGGCGATTCACGACGTTTACCCGCCATTCGAAGGAATCTCGGTTCCGCTGTTCAATTAAAATGTAGGCTATTATTATTTTGTATCACTTCTTTAATATAGCTATATATAAAAAAGAGTAGCAAACGATCGTGCAGGCTACCTGATGTGTGATCATATTTAACGTTAGGGCTGGATGTGATCGCTTGTAGATTCGTTGTTACCTAGAAATGTGGGAGAACTATAATTCGAACGGGGAGGTACCACCGCCGTCCTCATAATCCGCCGTAAAGCATTACTAGTGTTTCGGTTGGAGAGATGCGATTGCCGGCTACACTTTGAAGCGAGGCGACCATCTTAGTCTTCAGAAGTAGCAACGTCTACCTTCGCGCTCAGATAGAATTTTAGTCGTGTTTGTGGTTGTAAGTGGATGTCTATGGGCTGCAACTATTTAACATCAGCTGGTTTGCATGCTCGTTTGCTACTCTTCTCACATAAAAAAAGCTTCTGGGGACTGAGGTGGTCATCACGCTTGTTAGTATAGCCGGCGGCCGCACTTCTCCAAAGAAAGACAAGAAATTCTCTACAGCTGATTATGAGGGTGGCATCTTACCTAAGGGCACATTTATTAAATCTCAAGAGTCATTTTAATCTTAAGAATTATTTTAAACTTATGATTCTTAGTTGCAGACTTATGTTTAATTCTACATTGTGTTGTATTGCCTCTATTGCTGCCTTTTACCCAACTTACCTAAAGGCCCATTTATTTAATGTTACGGATGATTTTAACTTTATAATTGTTAGTTGGAGACCTACGTACCTATCTAGGTACCTTTATGTGACCTATTTACCTACTAATTCTACTATTCTTGTACTTCAAGCATTGATTAACAACATTTTCTTACGACAATAAAGATTGTTGTAATAATAACGCATTATCAGGATCTGGTGGCTATCGGAGCTTTATAAAATGGTTATATTAATCATCAATAACTCTATTTCTTCGGTGTCGTGATTACGTTCGCTCGTTAATTCAGCCCCGGGCTTGACTTGCACGCAAGTATATAACCGTACCTAACTAAGTTGAACCATAATGAACTATAACTTCGAAGTGCTAATCTGTACCTACCCTTAATGCCAGTTTGTAGGTATATTTGGAATAGAAGACTAGATATAAACCGACCGATTTAAGTAAATTTAAATAAATACGAGTAAACGAGACATAATACATAACGCGAGAGGGTATTATGTATTGTTTCGTTTACTCATTAGCGAAAGGGACAAATGTGTACCCTGTATCAATTTTGAAAATGTTTAAGTACATTATAATTATAATTGTTTACATAATGCATATTATAATGATTACATATACACTTTCACAAGTATTTAATTGTAGAGCCAAGTTTTAGATCTCATGTATTGCGACAATCAGTGGTACCTGTATTCATAATAGTATGAAGAAATTTAATTTTCTTATCTACATAATGGAATCCCTCTAACTCCCCTATTTACAGATGTAGGTACCTACCTGACCTATAACCTAGCTATATACAAATAATTCTAAACAGGTTAAAAATGTCTTTATTAAAACATAGCCTGCCATACAAAAATAGTAAATATTTCCTAGGTACTTTATTACGTGATAACTGTAAGTAATTAAAACACAAACACGTAAATATACGTACATTTATTTTTTTAATATTTGCATGGTACATTTTCATTATAAAATTTAGTGTAGAGATTAGTTTGACCTAAATCTTAGAAATCCAAAAAGTAATTCGTTAGTGGTATATGAGTATAAGTAATTATATAAGTTACTATTTTATTTTTAAAATGAAGTCGATCCTTTTCACATTTTACATAAAACATGTAAATAAGTCAATAATTAGTATTCATTTTGCATGCGTATAATAACCCATGTGCTAAATTTAATTTATTATTTACGGAATTACCTTGAAACATTTTTAGAATCGTTTGAGTGTGTTAAAATATATAAAAATTGTATTGGAAAATCACTACGTCATAACTTTAGCCAAAATCTGTTAAATAAAAAGGTATTAATTAACAAAATGGTATTCTTTAACAAAACGGTACGCATACCGATGTGTAAGGGACTGACTCTACATACAAATATATATGCATCAAGTTATGTATAAATGTATGTAGAGTAGATAGGCGTAGGTAGGTGTAGTTTGGTACTCCACGCAGGACGTCCAGCTTGTGACCGCAATACGACCGAAACTCGGGTTCCAATTTACCTCGAAGCCTCCACGAATATATGAGAATGTACCTCCGCAGACCTCATTTTGGTTTTTGGCCAAACCTAAACAACCAGCCGGCGCTCGTAATTGCCCATCCTTATTAAATTTATACTAGACACTGTTAAAATTTCAGCTGTTTAACTACTGTACATTCTGGGCCGGCAAACCGCAAACGTTGTACTGTTCTGGACTTACAAAACTATGACTTTATAAGGAATATCTATTATTTACTTATATGTAATATAACTACCTATGTATAATGTAAAATTCACCGTGATTATAAATAACCTAAATAATTCTGGATAAATCTTGTTTTAACTGTTACCATGTTATTATCTCTACAAAGATAAAATCCACATTGTTTTAAAATTTTGTACATGTGCTTTCTCATAACGAGAAAACACTGAGAGGATTTGTATTATGTTTGTTTTAATTTATAGTCTTTACATTGAGATAACATATTTGATACATTTTGTTACGCTTGATCTAGAGGATAATGCGTATATATTTCTCCCATCTCTTAAAACTTAAGTTACTTAAGATACTCCTAATTTATGTATATATCATGTAAATACATTTAGGTACTAGTTATTTACTTCTAAAAAAAATGTTCACCTGTTAAATTCCAATATTTTAAATTCATCATTTTTATCAACACTGACATTGATGTTTAGCAACACACATCCATAAATTAATGATTAAAAAAGCAAATAACAATTAATAAATCTAAAACAGTTGATAAAATTTACCCCTGCATCCTACAACCAAATGTGACATAACTGCGTGTATTCTTATAAAAAAAGTTTTGTGTCAACTTCAAACACGCTGTATATCGTATAAAAAATGTACTGAGACGACACGAAAAAGCCCGACCGTTGGGATGTATTGGCGTCTTTTTCCCACTAATAGCCTCTTAACCGTTGTTGAGACGTTCCGCGTTTTATGTTACGAGTGCGTCGTAAAATAAAAGTGCATCAGACCGGGCCTCCCGTTTGCATTGTCCGCGATTAAAATCCGACTGAATTTAGAACATGAGAGTCTTTGAACATTCTCAAGAAAACATTCGACGTCTCGACTTGGCTGCGCAACCAGGGTTCCTTTACGATTATTTAGTCGTAAAAATCAAAGTTATAGGCTATTTACACCCGTAACTGTATGTTAATCTTTGTTTTACGAGTGCGCGGTGGCTTATTATTTAATCGTTAATCATTTAACGCCTTAGTTTTATATACAGCTGGCGGTACAATCTAATGCTTGGCGTTTTTACGACAAATTAATTGTCTACTAATTTTGTGTATGTTTTAAGTAATGAAATGACTGTTTCTAAAAATAGCTAGATATGCGCATTAGCATAGCAAGTTACTCAGAATAAAAGGCTGTATTAAGATATCTGGTGAAGGAACATTGCAATAAGTTTAGATGAATGTTGCATTAGGGGTCGTGCAGTATTGTTTCCATAACTCTTGCTGTGGAATCTTGCTGCAACAAAGACATTAAGCACCAATGTCAGGATCGAAAACAATATTCTACACATCGTTCAGTGTCTTATAAATCTGTTTATGTTACCTCGAGCGATAAGACGTAAGAACATAAAGTAGTTAACGTAACTTAGACTCTATTCGCTACAGTTTAGGTTTTATTTTTGAATGTAATACGTTTCCAGATACCCGAGTGCATTGTACAGTGTCTTAAATGTCGTTGAATCAACTGCGCCGGCGCATGTGATTGCATTGCATTTGCCTTGTTATTGCTTGGGACGAGTGAGTGAGTTATTTGAAACTATTCATAAGCTTTATCAGTTCTGCTGTTATTGGTAAATGAAATGGAATGTTCAGATAACAATTCCTGTAATTTAATATTGGTATACTTCGCTAGAGAGATAATATTATTTATTAAGTATTTTAAATATTTTGCAGATGTTATGACATGATTGTGTCGATATGGATAAAATTTGCAGACACAAATCCACATAATGATGTGATGACAATAATGTGATACAGTATTTATAATTAAGATTAGTGGTTACATTCTTATATACTAATAATTCCAGAAAATTAGAGTTGATTGGATTCAAACCCTGAAAACCTTGTGTGGCAAGTAGGAATATTAGTAATAGAGGGAGCAGGAAAATCAATCCTCAGAAGTAGCTATGCATCTGATTACAATGTAAGGCAGGACTTTACTTTTTTTTGGTTTTGGACGTAGCTGTTCATGAGCTGCGTAGGCCATTTAACGTCAAATAGGCCGCAGGCCCGTTATATTTTTAGTTATATGTTTAGTTTATCACCTGATTGGTAGTTAACGTACCGACCTTACTTTGTTTGAGATCAGATGACAATGTGAGCTGTCCAAAGTGTGTTATTTATTCACTTACAATCTCATTCTTCTTAGCTTCTATATAGTTACTAAGTGGGTACCGTCTGATCGAGATAGGTATCTGCACGCGAACAAATCTAGTTTCCGTGTTGAAGTTCGCGCTTCGCTGCTTTATCGTCGCTTGTCGTCAATACATTCTTCTCAGTGCCCATAAGTTTAGAACTTGGAAGTAATTCCAACCACTTCGCTCGAGAGTACTAGATTTAGGACTAGTACACTTAAGATAGAGTTTATCTTATGTATATTATGCTGTGTATTGAAGTAAAGGATCTCCCCGCATGTAAATGTAGATCATAGTAAACATACGGGGATCCTAACTATGAAGAAAACATCTTAATTAATCAGCTTTACAATTGAATTGATATTAATTATTATAAAATATGTAAATTTCACGCATAGCTAAAGTACATACAATAAGGTAGTAGAGTGTAGTGTTAGGTATAAGAGACTTCTTTATATTTCACTAATATGTATTTATAAATTATATTAGTAATTTATAAATACATATTAGTGAAATATAAAGAAGAGAGCATTTTAACCATTCGGCCCGGGTTGTCAAAGAAAGGCAGTTGTTAAAACTTATTGGTTCGTCCAATGAGCCCATTGGGTAGTTTGAAAATTTACGACAGACGATTTGGCTACCACCCCCTATCTCCATGCCTAGAACTAATTAATATATCTCCACCAGTGTCAGGAAGAAACTCGGGCCCACAAAAAAGTTCAAGTTAATCATTAAGAGATATATGATGTCAACCTTTAGGCACTTCCTATCAGGCAGGTGGTAGAACTAGATCGACTGGTTAGGTGCCACTGCAGCCCTTATTACCCGCCATAAAATAAATTTTGTGTTTCGGGTGGTGATGATATCGGCTATATTTATAAGTAGGAGGACCATGTCAGTCCTCAAGAGTAGATATAGCATCTCAGACTTCATTTGTTTGACATTATAAGTCCATGACCATGGGCTGCAGCGGCTTAAGATCGGAATGCCTGGATGCTGCTTTGTTTCTATAACCTATTTCCTGTGACTATGTTAGGATCTCTATAAGCAAACATTGCCATAGCTCTTGTCCTTCAAATGGAAAGATAGGTACTAAAACTACGCTGGCAAACAGCCAAATCCGGACACATAGGTAGATAAGAGAGTAACCACCAATAAATCCGTGCACCGTGGTACATAGGCGCGTAATAAGATACGCCGGCGATGTGAGGGATATTTTAATGCGAGAGTTGGGTATGTAATTTTAAAAATAAAAAAAATCTGTGAATCGAAACACTGTAGTTATTTAAGGTCCGAAATAAATCGCCTTGTATTTCGGTCACGTCCGCTGTCGTGTCGTGACAGAGTATACATCACGTTGAGATAAAAGCCCTTGGTATCGTTGCCCACTCACGATTGAGAAAAAAAAACTTGAAACACTTAGCGCGGATGCGTCTGATTGAATGATATGCACTCTTACTGTGATTGGATCATTGTACCTTGTGCCTATTGCTTTATTTTTCAAATATGTGTCTCGTTCTGAAAGTTTAGTTCATATTTGTATAGGTATACACACTAATACTAGATATTTTCAGTCGGTATATTAGACCTAAGTACATTGCTGTACCAAGTTTTTATTTAATGTTATACCATATACATTAATAAAATTGGTTGTTTAAAAATCAATGGACCTAAAAGAATATATATTTAGTACTTTATAAATGAGTAAGTATTTTAAAATAAAATTAGTCAAATTTTAAATTTAAAAATAACTAAAATTGGATTAAGAAAAGGTCACATAAAGAACAGCCTAGCGTTTGATTCTATCGATAAAATACATATTAAATATTTCAATCGTGTAGGTAGACTACCTGTATTATCAATAAATTATAAGATGTTAAAAAAAGAATTTGCATATCCACTCAAAACTACTTAAGAATTCTGTCTGTAACCTTCAGTTAACCTACAGCCTAGTTCCTTATGTCTCTACACATACATAGTGTTTTAAAAAATATTTTTGTTTGAAGTTAATACTTCTGGAAAGTTATACGAAATTAAATTTTCAATTGTGAAGTTTGTATTGTTCAATACAATGATCAAAGTTTATTTAATTAGGTTATTTTTTAATGTTACAAACTTATAATGTTGATTAACAATATCTTTGTACTAATATGGAATTATATGACATAGGTGAACATTTTAGACACAAACACACAACACACACATACATATAAGTAAAATTGATGTGTCTTTGTCACATCAAAATAAGTTTGTGAAATGTGAAAGTATATACTATAGGTACAAAGAATAACGCATTTTTATTATTGTTTTGTCTGTCTGTCAGTTTGTTTTGGTATTCGCCAATATCTGATGCTGTGAGGAGTAACATAGGGTTTTCTTAGGAAAAAATTGGGTTCCATACATAAAAATTAAAACTCATAGAATGTAATAGGGCTGTGTGATTATGACGGGATTTTACTGGTAGATTGCTCATGTTATAAGGAGAAGATAACGTTACTTTTATTTTAGAATATACGAACAAAGTGACGAGTATTTAATAACATCATATTATCTGACTGATCTGGAATTGAACCTTAAAATGCTTGTGATGATCACTGTGAGAGAAATATTTCTATAAGGCCTTAGTCCATCTTCATCAATCTTGGTCCATTAGACCGTATTAGTTCTCTAAACTACCAACCTTTAAGTAGTCGACATCAAATGGGACTCATATTTTATTCGGGCTTGGTTATAGATCAACGGTCAAGTGGATTGTATGCCCGTTTCTACTGTATTACTATTATAAAAAGAATATCCACACTCGAATAAAATACTCCGTAGATCATCTATCTTCGGTCCGAGCTGCATCGCCATTATTACTCGCGCCTTTAAATAGGTATCACCTAGAGAAAAAGGAGCTCGACAAACAAGAATAAGCTAGCAATAATTTATTCTACTGTGAGTTATGTGGTATTAAGTTTAGGTGGGCGTTGGGCCTGCTATCTGCGGACACGAGTCTGAGTTACAACCGGGGAGATACCGCGTCCGACTTCTGATGCAATTGCAAAGGAATTTAAACCATATCCCGATACATTTAAAGTCTAAACGCTTCTATTTTCTCTTAAGTTTTCGAAGTAACCTATGACCAAGCGATTATTTACTTTATTTCTATTACATCAAAGTCGAATGTCATTCTAAGAATCCAGGTAGAGCTTTATACCGAGCGACTTTGGAATGCAGCCATCTTGTCTTCTCTAACGTTTAGGTGATATACCTAGTTATAATTTTTACTGTCTATTTATAAATTTAGTATTTGCTTAGCTTAAATTTGATATGGTAGTTTTTTTGGAATGCCACATTAAAATTAGTACGACAGAATAACATATACGGTGAGTCCACAGTTTTATTTTGTGAAGTAAATTATCGACAGTTTAATATAATGAATAGCGTGTTTTATGAACACCTACAGACATTTTCCACATTATTTGACAAAATTTATTCACGAATACAGCGCGTAGGTATCTACTAAAATAAATTTCAATACTAATACAGAATTTTAAATTAGCCGTCTATGCTATTATGTTTAAATGATTTATATTATTGTATAGAAAATTGCTATAGTATCTATTAAATGGCTATTATTATCCATTACATTATTCAAATAATTTATTAGGTGTTTCCAGTATCGATGTATACAAGTATTTATTGCAACACTAATATTTCCCTACGATTTATAGACTTAAAGGATCATTATTTTATCGAACTTACCAAGTTAATGGAGACATATTGATTAATCACTGTTGCACTTATTTCTTATCAGATTTTATATTTACTTACTTAAAATACAAATAATCTTATCAATATTTAACACTGTCTACTAATTCTGGAGCAAGTGCACACTGGAACGATTTTTTCAAGACTAAAAGCTTTTCAACATACTGACTCTAACACAATAGCCTCAAAACGTATATTTAAGTTTAGTGAAACAAAACAAAGAACAACAACAAAACACTAGGCTTTTGTTCGAAGCCGCGTTCGCAGAAGATTATTTGCGACGTCACAAAAAACTTAAAAAACCGTTTTTGTTATAACATATTAAAATAACCCTTACGGGCTCTAACAAAGGCTGCAGTTGTTTTGAAATTTTCAAATGGGTTAACTTGCGCAACGAAAATAATATCCTTGAAGAGTGAATTCCTTAAAATGCAATTTTGTAAAGATTCAATACCACCTTTCTGTTGTGCTGCGAATATAATCAAAATGCCGCAATGTTTGCCCTTGTCCGAGCAATTTTATTGCACCGTAAACCACTAAAAAGTACCTCGGTAAGAATGTTACAAGGAAGAAAGGTGTTCTGCGCCATTAGGCCTGTTAAAAAACAAAGCGTTGAAAATAATTACACCTTAAGCATTTCATAAAGAAAGTCTTTCTCCTATTGTTTGGGTACGTTTACTTTAATGGCCGTAATAATCGTTATGGACGTTTTGTCACTAATATTTCTGCAGGTGAATTATGACCTGACACTGACAAAGAATATTATTTTGCGAGATAGTTTGATATTGTATTTTACACTCAGTGTGAGATTTTTGTTCGCTGCCTCCACATCAGTTTTTAAAAATCTTCACTAGAATTTCTGCTCAACTTAAATATTAAGTAGTAAAACTAAAGTTTTCAAATAAAATAAAACAGAGTTAATATAAAATTGGTTTTTGAAACGAAAACAAATTTTATTGTGTGTTCTACATTGAAGATAATGTATTTTGTAGGTAAGTAGCATACTGTCTATTTTTTATAGTTAAGAAGTAACTAGAAGTAGTAAGAGACAAGCTTCTTTCTGTGACGAGTAGTAAAAGAGAAGTAGTAAAAGAGTATCAAAAGTACTTGATATTAAGTAATTACAGAAGTTGATAGAAGGTGAAGGAAGCAAGGTGAAAGAACCTATACGGTTGGACCGGGGGAAAACCATCACGACGGTATTTTCTAGCGTAAAGTTTACTTGCGTTTCCGGCACACTTCAAAATGAGGTAACCACCTTAGTCCTCAATAACGCATCAGTAATTGACTTCAAGTAGGACTCGTCCATTGGGACTTGGTTAGGTTGATGTCCATGGGCAGTGATCATCTAGGTTGCTGCGTCCTTGTTTGCTACTTCTATTTTATAAAAAATAGTCTTAAATACTATCTCAAACAGAATTGAAGTCTTATATGAGGTTGAACGTAGCATCACTATAACACAAAGATAATAAAGCCAGTATAGCCTTGTGACTAAGTCTAGTCGGCAACCAAACCTCTCTAACCTAAACACAAGTGTTGATTCCCAACAAATCACGAGGGCAACGTCATAAGATTTGTAAATTGTTAACCAGTTTAACATTATATAGTACAATAAAGATACGGAGGAACAAAGCATCATTGATAGTCTTCACACAGTACTCTATTTACAGATGTCCATGAACAACAATTACCACTCATAAAAACAATCCCAAATATTGCTTTTAAAAGAAAAAGGTGTTAAATACGAAAGTTTAAAATAGGTAGGGGAATAATTTATTAAATTTCCACGTAACTAAATACATTTGCATATCTAGCAAAGCCACAAGCTGTCTAATGGGCGACAATGGGCACCGTATTTCATAATTATCGCCTATTTTGACCGGCCGCTATCAGTGGCCCGGGGCTCTGCGATGTATGCACGCTGATTTCGATGCTTTGTAGTATCTCGCTAAGTGGATTAAACTTCGTTGTATAAAGGATGATATTAATATATTTATGGATAAAATTGACGTGTAGCTAAAACCCTATAAGATCTACGTTGTAAAAATAGAAAATAAAGTTACTCTCTCTCTATTTGAACACTACATTTTGTTTTGATTTTTTATCATTGAAAAAAAGAAGATTAATAGATTCTATCTTCTACAAACATTCCATTTTGATGAAACTGCTTGTCGGATGCTTTCAAACCGCTTACAAAGTTTTGAATAACGTTGATGCATTGCCAAAATTAATAAACAGGATGAACTGCTAATGGCTCCAAGCATGGAAGTATACACAAAATTTTGATACTGATGGTCACCCATCCAACTTCTGACTGCGCCTCCGCTTTACAATCTCAATCTCAAGCAAACGTGAATCTACGTGCGGTTGTTTACAGTATCAAGTGTATCTTCGATAACAGGAAGTGGTCACTAACCATCATTATCGTGCGTTTGTTCGACGTATCGGGATCACAATACAGTTGCCAAATGCGATGGGACTTATGATCGCGTCACTTTTAATGCGTCCTTTATGAGGGCACTAATCGAGCCTAATAGCCTCCCCTAATGAAATACGATCTCAATCCTATGAGCCCTACAGACCGTAATATACTTCCGTATTCTGTATTAACACTTGTTACATATTTATAAGCAACGCTACGTAGGTGGTTTTGTATATTATGTAACCTTGTTAAGATCAAAGTAGGATATATTTAAAAATAGGTAACTACACTACTAAGCACTTTTTAACTGTAAAACATCGTTTAAAATATCAAATACAAATTAGTATTCAATCATTTTTTTATATTTTAATTACATTATTAGCCGCATGTCTAAGTTGAATAGCGATCGCAATTGTCTACGCGACATATGAATAAGCCCTCTTGTCGCTAGCGGCGTCCATCAAACGTGGTACTGATCGTCTAATTTTATTTATTTTATTTTGACACATCGACAGCATCACACACAAACATTTTTAAAATTAATTTATTCTAGACAAGAATTGGTATGCATAACAAATATGGATGCGAACAACGTTTTCCAAACAAGACATGGTTGTTATTTTATTTTACACATTATTTTATAATATAATTATATAAAAAAAATGCGATAGATATCAAGTATGCTAAGAGAAAAATGATACAAGACTAAATAATGAAGAATAAAACGTAAATGACAATTATTACCAAATTATATAAAAAAAGAAAAATATTATAAATAAGATACAAAAGAGGTAGCTATATATATTAAGCGCATAGTCGATTTATGAAAAATGTCAATCTTTGACAGACGCTAAGAGTTGATTGTAATCAGAACACATTCGTGGTAAAGGGAAGTGTTTGAGGAGTTAGTTCTGCATACTGGCACATAAAAAATATTGGTGATAGGTTGTCTAGGTTATTTGTAGGGGAAGTTTATATTTAAACCATGTAATATTTCGCTGCAGTCTGTTTCTCCACACAAGGTCTTCTATTAGGTATTTTTTAAAAATTAACCAATTATGTATATCATTAATACTTACAGGTAAAATTATAGCATCAGTGGCTTGGAAGGGCTCTTTTTAATCTCATGTGGTTATTTATAAATTACCACAGAACCCGTGTTTTCTTTGTTATCGATCCGTGTCAATATTGGCTCGGGATAAGTTCTTAAAAACATTCATAAATGTATGCAAGTGGAGCCATTGTTAATGTTTAGTTACAGAATAGATTAATATACAGTACAATAGGTAAGTACATTAATATTTTTTCTTTATAATGTTGTATATTCTGCTTTGAACTGTTCTAATATCAAAGTAAATAGATAGACAAGTCTTTTGCCATAGCTATTTCTCCAT
Source organism: Phocides pigmalion okeechobee (assembly GCA_018251015.1). NCBI lineage: Eukaryota > Metazoa > Arthropoda > Insecta > Lepidoptera > Hesperiidae > Phocides > Phocides pigmalion. The sequence goes on from DWON01001604.1 coordinate 23,138, forward strand.
TGTTTCCTTTTATTTACATATGATAGCCCCATAAAATCGTCCCGTGCGTAAGTCAACTTCATACGAACATGAAAAGCAGGCTATCTTCACCTAATAGCATACAATAGGTTATAAACAACGAATGCACGTTTTACATGAAACGCAAATATTATGTAAGGACATTTTCTGGAAAATAACATTTGAGTATTTATTGCTGACGGTATAAGGGTTAAATTCGTCTGAAGAAAATGGAGAAATGCGCTCATTGTTCTATTTTATATGCTTTCAACTATTCAGCGTTTACACTGTAGATTCTGTCCTTCGCATAGTTGAATCGAATTTGTTTTATAGTACATTCTAGGTGTATGCATATGTAGTAAGCACAGTTTTTTCCTTAATACTTACTAATACCTATGAATTAGGTAAAGAAAACTTGTTTTTTCATTTTTGTGTAACTATGAGATTTGGTACCAGTACATCTGACTTTGAAAGTAAAATACCAAAATATGATTCATATTAAAATTTCTCCTTTAGATTTTACTTCAAATCTCTTTTCAAACTAATACAAGTTAATAATTACTGAATA